>JAEANM010013907.1:0-14214 GCA_017656035.1 Myanophis thanlyinensis | reverse complement strand
TGACAAGATGTGGCATTGGTAAGGTAATAGTCATTTCTTCATTTTAATTACATTGCGTTCTTAGTCCTGCATAAGATATATTGGTAGTCTAAAGAGAATAAATTGCAGTTTTTGAAAGTGTACTCATTGTGTACATTGTAATGCATGAGTGACAGACATATAAATGATGGCCCATGATGGATTTCCTCAGCTTGAATTTTACAGACATGTGCCTTTTCACATTTACATCTTCAGTAATACTACTATCCTATTTTTCTTCAAAAGACATTATTTTTATTATTCAACTTACACTCTAATATATTCAATATATTTTAAGAAGCTTACAAAACAATGAACTAGATGGTTTTTTTCTGGCTTTCTGGAATTAATTTGAACTTGTTTTATCGTATCCTCCCAGAGACTAGGTCAAGATATCTACTACATCTCTTGCCCAGGCTGGTGTGAGGATTTAAAAGGGTGTATAATCATCATATGATGATATTTCATCCAGATCAATCTGGCCTTTCCCTGCAGTTTTATGCATATTATAAATAATGTGGGGAAAAGATCAAGCCTGTCAGCATCTCTTATTGGTATAGATGTGTCCTTGACCACAAGTAAGAGCAGAATGACAGGAAAAGAAGTACTTTATATAACAATCCTTGCATGCAGCCAAGGATACCATGTCAAAGGATCCTGAATTGTAGGAAAAAACTAGTTTGATATACTGCTTAAAGAGTTGTTCTAGAATCTAGGAGACTGAGTTCTAGATCCCCCTTAAACATGAAAACCGGGTGACTTTGGGCAGTTAACTCTCTCTCAGTTCAATCCACATCATAGGTTTGTTGGGAAGAAAAAATAGAGACAGTCAATATTCAATGCCTTGGATAATATATAAAAAGGCAGAATAATAATTCTATCAATTTAACTATTATTGATAAATAAACAAAATGTCTAGATAGTGGATGTTGCAATAACTGGAGACAACAAAACAGAAGAGAAACAATTGAAAATCACAAAATGAAAATTCATGCAAATAGAAGTAGAACAAAAATGTAAAAAAGTATCAATAGTAAATAGGTGCTTTGGACACAATTTCAAGGCATATGGAGCACCACTTAAACACCATTAGCATTGACAAAATCACCATCAGTCAAAAGGCAGCTTTACTTGGAACAGCTTACATCCTGCACCTTTTAACACATTTTTACATCTTTTAACACCATCAAACAACATTGATCTATTCCAGGTCTTTGAAAAGGAGTTGATAGGTGGACAAAATGCAAAATCCAGTCTAAAACATTTGGCTGATTATGCTTCTAAGAGGTTTAACAGGAGGACCATACTTCTCTCATTTAGTTCTTGGTTATCCTCCAGAATAATCAATGCCACAATTGCCACATACTTCTTTTTGTCCATATACTTCTGTAGAGACATGTAAGGAATAAATGGGAGCTTATTTATTGTAAGATACATTCGCCCAGAAGTTTATAAAATGAATGAATATTTGAAAGAAATTAGAGTCAAGTTCCATTTAAAAATTGCAAACTTAGAAACAGTTACAAGTGATTTAGAAAAGTTGGTACTTGTCAATTTGATATTCACGAATCTCTTAGACTGAAAGCATTCTTTCTCTGACATTAATAATTGCATAAGTATATTGCTTAAATATTGCTTATCTGTTGCAAGTATTTTGAATGCTTGCTGGATCTAACATATTTTGTTAGATCCAAGAATCAATTTTGGAGTAGTTGAGAAAATTACAGCAAGTTGATCCATTTCTATGGCTATAGAACAGCTCCTTTCATGAGTGCCTTAACTATTTATATTAATTACATTTGCTTTGTCTTTATAATTATGTGCCTTTTGCCATTTCAGCTTGGGTTTCAAGGTACCTGTGGCCTACTGTCTTGTTTCAGTTTTTCAGATGAACTAGGAGGTAGGAAGAAAAGAGACAGATTACTTACATGATAATTCTTAGACTAGAATAATCCTCCATAATTCAACTTAGTTATATCTTCTTTAAAAAGGAGCTAATCTGGGATTATATATTATAGACCATTCCAAAGTACACACAAATTAGTATAAATATACAGTATATTGGTAGAACCAGTTGGTCTTATTCAGAAATGAATGGAAACCATATATGTATTATTGTAATTTTTTTTTTAGCTGCTCTTGTTTGATTATGATAAGGTGGAACTGGCGAATATGAATAGGCTCTTTTTTCAACCACAACAAGCTGGACTGAGCAAAGTGAAAGCAGCAGAACACACTTTAAGGTATATGATGGGGAAAATGGGTTTACAAGTATTAACAAGGGGATTTATCTCTCCAACTTTAAAAAAACATTACCAGAAAGATAGAATATTGCATTTGATGTGAAAGTCTTTTAAGAAATTTATGTGAACATCACAAATAATAGCTTTTTTTTTAAGGAATATTAATCCTGATGTCTGCTTTGAAGTACATAATTGCAACATCACTACTATGGACAACTTTCAGCACTTTTTGAATAGGATCAGGTAAAAATAGTTTTTAGAAGTGTATTTACAGTATATATAATAGCACTGTTTGACTTGGTTTTATTAATACCATAGTAATGGTGGATTAGAAGAAGGAAAACCTGTGGATCTTCTACTAAGTTGTGTGGATAACTTTGAAGCTCGTATGGCAATTAACACTGTAAGTAAATAACTAAGTATTCAGAATTCTCATTAACGAATCTTAATTGATACTTGCTGATTCTTATCCAATAAAAATTGAGTGTCTGTTGTTAGAAAATTGTGATAGCATGAAAAATCCAGAGCATGAATGCATTATAATCCTGGACTGATTGAGTTTATTGTGTGGATTTAGGTTCTGCAGTTCCTGGTTTCTGCCTGATGTTGTGCAATTGTATATACCTCTTATACCTATTTTTAGCAAATCAAATGTCCTGTCTTTTTCTTAAAGGCTTGTAATGAGATTGGACAAATATGGATGGAATCTGGAGTAAGTGAAAATGCTATTTCTGGTCATATCCAGCTGATCATACCTGGTGAATCAGCTTGCTTCACAGTACGTAATTATCTTCTTGTTCTTTTCTGCTATTAGAGAAGTCCAATTCTTTCATTCATCCAATTAATTGCAATGTGTATGTGTCACATACACTGGCTGTGGAAAGGCTTCCAACTAGCTTCATAGTGGATTTGAGGTCTATAGGAATGTCCTAGCCCAGTGGTGGCAAACCTTTTACGTCACCATGTGCCTGCCTTCGTGTCGGAAGGGCACGCCAAACTGTCCCATGATACGCATGCAGCCTTGCTGGCTCCACATCCCATTCTTCCGCACCATTGCACACCGGCCAGCTGGTTTTCGGCACGTGAGAGCGGTGAAACCTGGAAGCACAATGTCCCAGCACGCACACATGATCCGAGAGCCGTCTGTCTGGACTTCTGCTTTCTGGCATGCATGTGTGCATGAACAGCTGGCCAGCACACATGCGCATACTGGAAACCAGATGTTTGGCTCTTGGAACATGCATATGCGCTGGGATGCTGCACTTCTGGGTTTTGGCACTCCCGCATGCCAAAAGCCAGCTAGCCAGTGTGCAATAGTGCACAAGAACAGGATGTGGAGTCAGTGGGGCTGCACACAACACAATGCTGTGCAAGAATGGGATCAGGAGCCAGCAGGGCTTATGGGACGGTTTAGAGTGCTGTTTCCGGCACTTGTTCCAAAGGTTCGCCAACACAGTCCTAGCCTGTTCATTTGCATCCACATACTGGTCCACAATATCTTCCAGCTTGAGATCTAGAAAATGTATTTTCATTGGGAATAGAATTGTAATATTAAACAATAAACAATCTGTTGCCTTCAGAGGTTTGTTTTTCTTTTCTTTAACTGAGGTGTTCAAAAGTCAGTCTTCTTTAAAATCCTGCTTTCAGAATTTTTAAAGGTCCTCTAGAAAGGTCTCAAGAGAGGCCCAGTTATAATTACATTTTCAGCTACAATTCAAGTGTTTGCATTCAGTCTTTCAACTGTTCCAGAACATTGCTGAAAGTAGTTTGGGATGAGTAGCTGACCCAAAGTTCCCCAAAAGGCTTCCAGAGTTGAGGTTAGATTCGGACCTGGATCTAGTATAGCTTTTCAAGCACCACACTTTACTGTATGTATTCTTCGCTACAAGACAATTGAAGATACATAATCTTTTGTCTCCAAAAAGTGGGATTCAGATGATAAAATAGAAGAGTATGACATTTCTCTTCCAAAATACCACATTGACCATTTCTTTTGTGTTTCTTTGGCAGTAGCAACCATAGTTTTTTCCAAGCCAAACAGCTTGGAATCCATCTCATGCTGGGGTTTTTTTTCTTTTGTTTTTGTCTTCAGACTTTACCAACTGCTTTTTTTAAATAATTTCTGCAATAGTTCTTAACTTTCAATAATTCTTTATATATGGATTTGCATCTCACTCAGGCTGATCTATCACTGCTTCAAATAACTTGTTCCCATAATGTCATAAAACATAAGATGTTCTGATTGGAATGGCTGATGTGATCTGGTGACAAAAATCTCGATTAGAAGATTGATAATGACTGATTAAAATTTATTTCCTAATGCTAGCATAGCTATTGCAACACTTCATAATCAACATGGCTTAACAGCAATGGATCAGAACCTGAAGATAAGCTGGGTTACAACAGTCTGTTTTATTTTGGTTCTGTGACAGTCTGTTTTCAATAACTCCAAAACTCCTTGGGCTTTTGCCAAGATTTGGGATTTAGCCCAGATTAATGATTTAAATATATTTCTTCCATACTGTAAACACATGGTTATAAGCACCTTTTCTGTATCTTTTTCTTTTTGCCAGTGCGCACCTCCACTTGTCGTAGCTGCAAACATCGATGAGAAAACTCTGAAACGAGAAGGAGTTTGTGCAGCCAGTCTTCCCACCACTATGGGAGTGGTTGCTGGTCTTCTTGTGCAAAATGTCTTAAAGTAAGTAGCTAAATCTTTAAATTGCCTTAATTTTAAAACCTTGATGCGATTAGTTTTTTTCCAATGGATCTTCTAGAATAACATCTTTTGAACTAGGTTCCTTGTTTTGATACAAGCTTTTAAATTCTCCTTACATTTTCTCCAGGTATTTATTAAACTTTGGAACTGTGAGCTTTTACCTCGGCTACAATGCACTACAGGATTTCTTTCCCATCATGACAGTGAAGCCAAATCCACAGTGTAGTGACCAAAACTGCAGAATGCAGCAAGAGCAGTATAAGGTACAATACAAACTCCAAAAACAGATTCCTTAGTTCTCCAGTGAATTGCATTAATAATTTAGAACCTGCTACCAGGAGCAGGGGGAAAAAGAACTCTTGTAAATGTTTTCTCCCATGTATTATAAGTAAATTTTAGGTATCCATTATTATCCAATGGATAGTGATTTTGTACATCCATTTTTGGTAAATACAAATCAAATCTTGTTATCCTCTGCAACATGTTCCATATATCTTAAGTTTGGAGTTTGTCATTTTGTTTGAATATTTTTGGAATGATGTGTGTATTCTGTCCATGTGCAAAATGGCAGATGCATAAATATTTTTTTTAAATATTTTGTTGTTTTTAATTTTGTTGCCCACAATTGTTAAACAGCATCCTCACAGATAATGAGAACTACCTTTATTTCATTTTGGTTTTGTATTATTAGAAAACTTTTGTTGTTAATTTTGGTATCTTTATATTTCCAGAAAAAGGAGGCAATGAATCCAAAAGAATTATTAGACCACGAAGAAGAAATAGTTCATGAAGACAATGATTGGGGTGATTTTTTTAAAAGATTTATGAAGATCATGCATGTGTTAGGGTTCCAAGTAACAAACCCAATAAAACAAAACTCTGAGGCCTGGGGTTTCCTCAAAGCAGTTACTAGGAGTAGCAGTTACTAGCAACATTGGCATAGCTGGTGAAAACCTGACTCTAAAGGACCTGAAGTTTTCCACACCCAAATTAAAATCCACAGTTCTTGCCCATAGGTCACATGCCCATAACATGGTCCAATCTGGTCACTATCCTCCTTTGGCTGTCTTTTGGTCCATGCCTTCCAGGCATCTGGTGGGGACATCCTTGGGTACCACAGGAAAAAATATTATTTTGGTTGCAGTTCCCACAGTTATCTCTATCTCCCCCCTCACGTTCCCACAGCAGCAACCAGCTTTGTTGTGGCAGCCCTGAAGTCTTTTCAAAATGGTTTCAGGGCTGACAGCATGTTCCTATATTTAATTGTTTAAAACTAATCCCTTTGTGATGGCATCAGTTTATTTCTTTGTCCCTGAGGCTCGTCAGGAAATTTTCAAAAGGAAATCAGTAAAATTATTATTACAATTTGAGGATCTCAAAACTTCTCACAGTAGACTGGGAACAATGGAGAATTTTTAGGGAAGAAAACTGATCCTAGTGGACAAGAGTCAAACTGTTCTATCAGTATTTTCAGAGGACATTGCTGAATATCATTTACATGAAAGCAAACCATATTCTACCACAGATAATATGGAAGATTAAGAGAAGTTAGAAGAATGCAGACACCCAGTGTTTGCCTTGAAAGGCAACTGCTAATTCATGAAACTTTATGAGGGGGAAAACTACAGTATGCAGTCCTTTGTTTAGGGCATCACGTCTATTGATGGCGAACCTTTTAGACAGCGAGTGCCCGAAGTGCATGCACTCCTGTCCAAACTGCAATGCATGGCAGAGACCTGAAGACCAGCTGGCTGGTGGGAGGCAGGGCATCCTAACACTGGCAGCTCTGCAAGAGGCAAAATATTTTTCTTTCATGAGCTTGTTTCATTGTTGCAGGGAAACTTCTGTTTCCCTGCAAACAATGGAAAGAAATGCCACAGAAAATGAGCTGGGGTGATGGCACGCGTGCCCAGAGAGGGCTCTGTATGCCACCTCTGGCACACGTGCCATAGGTTCACCACCACTGGTCTATGGTATCACTAAGTCATTAAAGGACATGAGCTTTTTTCTACAAGAGAGAATACAGAAAAAATTGGACATACTGTTAAGAAAAAGGAAAAGTTCATGACCATATTTATTTATTTATTATTTAAATTTCTAAACCGCCACTCTCCCGAGAAGGGACTCGGGGCAGTGTACAACCATCTAAAAAAGAAGGTAGTGACCAACAACAGTTAAAAACAGATTAAAAACATAAAATTAAGTGGTTAGAAATTGTAAAATTATAAAAATTTAAAATTTAAAAAATTTAAAAAACCAATTAATCCCAAAATTAATGCTAGGCCAGACCGGCCTGTTGAAACAAATGGGTCTTTAATGAGCGCCGGAAGGTCCGCAGGTCTGTAATGGTCCGGATCTCTGGAAGCAATTCATTCCAAAGGGAGGGTGCCCCCACAGAGAAGGCTCGAACCCTCGGGGTTGCCAGACAACATCTAGGCAATGGAACCCCAAGGAGGGCCGCCCTGTGGGAACACACTGGCTGGTGGGAGGCTGATGGTGGCAATACTGTTCATAATGTGGATATTTTGGTGTTTATTTAGTGCAACATAAACTGCAGTAAAACTCAGTAAAACTTTCTAAATATTACTTATTTCTATTTTGGTTCTCTGGACAGAGGTGAGCTACATTAGTCAAGAAACCTGTTTGTTTTTTTTAAATGTTCTAACATGGTCATGATTCTGTTAAATTACACAATTTTTATCTTTATGTTTTGGGGGCATGTTCAGGTATAGAGTTAGTTTCAGAGATTTCAGAAGAAGAACTGAAAGATGATTCTAGTTCAGTTCCTGATCTTCCAGAAGGAATTATGTTGGCTTACACAATACCAAACCAGGTAATAAAAATGTTTGGCATTCAGATTCTTGAAATGTGGTTTTAGGATCAATCCATCATATCTTATTTAGAATGGGTTTAACTGGCTTTTGCTAAACTGATTTAAAGCTGTTGTTTTCTAAGCACGCTTTACTTTCCCAAGATGTATTATTTAAGTTGTCCATTACTGTGAAAATAGTTACTGGAATATAATCATTGGCTTGTATTAGCACACCTGCCAAATTTGGTTATCTCTACCCTGTGGAACAAATGCTTTGCTTTAGTGTATAGTCTTTAATGGAACTGCATTAGGAGGAAAGTTTGCAGTGGGATAGCCCAAGGCTCTGTCTTAGGCCCCATACTTTTCAATATCTTCATAAAAGATTTAGATGAGGGTACAAGAGAATTGACTCAACTGCAGACACCAAGCTGGTGGAAAAGTCAATATTCCAGATGATGGACTCAAGATACAGAAGAATCTCTACAGCACATCCTAAATTACAAAATGAAATTCAATTATCAGAAAAATAAGGTTTTATACTTAGACAAGAAAATACAGATACAGAACATGTAGTACCTGTCTAGTTAATAATAACTAACAGTAATAGTTAATAGTAACTAACAGGGTCATTGAGGTTTAGTGGGCAGTCACTGAAATATGAGCAAACAGTCTGGTGCAGCCTTCAAAAAAACTAATGCAGTTCTAGGCTACAATAATAAAGGAACAGAATCAAGATCATGTGAAATATTACCACCATTTTATAATGCTTGGTAAAATCACAGTTGGTATACTGTTTGGGTTGCCACAGTATGGGTTTGGGTTGCCACAACATGAAAAAAAAAGAGGTTCAAACTCTAGAGAGTTCAAATGAGCAACAAAAATGATTAGAGGACTGGAAACTAAAACATGAAGAACAGTTGCAGGAATTGTGTGTGTGTTGTTTAATGAAAAGAGGGACTGGGGTGACTTAATAGCATTCCAATATCTAATGGCTACCACAAAAAAAATATGGCTCCCTATTCTCCAAAGCATCTAATTCAGAACAAGAAGTGACGGGTTGAAATTAATCAAGGAGAGAATCAACCTAAAACTAATTAAAAAATTCCTGACAGAATAATTAGTCAACGGAATGACTAACCTTCAAAAGTTATGGGTGCTCCATCACTGGAGTAAGAGATTAAACAGCCAGTTGTCTAAAATGGTATAGTGCAATGGTTCCCAAACTTTCTCAGTTCACCGCCTCCTTGGTGCTACAAACTGATCCTCCATGCCCCCCACCCAGTGGTGGAATTAAAAAATTTTTACTACCATTTCCGTGGGCATGGCTGGGGGGTCATGTGACTGGGTGGGTAGTTTCTGTAAGCAGGGCAATAAAGATTAGGCTAGAAACAACACCAGAAGGTTTTTTATTGCCTTTCTTACAGGATTAACCCTGTAAAGTGGAAAAAAACAAAAGGATATTTCTTCTAGCGAACCTAGAACCTGCTGAATTTCACCTCTGTCCCCACCCCCACTCCTACTACTACAGGTTCTGTGGCCATGGCTTGGTGGGTGGGTGTGGCTTGTTGGTCATGTGACTGGGTTACTTGACATCAGAGAGCGGGAGAGAGAGGAGAAAGTGAATGTAATATAGCCCTAGATTGCTGTGTTGTTGCAGAGTCTTCTGAAGCCAGGGTTTGTGGTCCTTCCTTCTCCTTTTTTATCTCTCTCCCTTCCTTCATGTATCTTATGTATCTATCCATCCATCAATCCATCCAACTATATCTCACTTTCTCCTCCCTCTCTCCCTTCTTTCTTTCCCTTCTTTCCATCCATCCCTCTTTCTTTGTTTAACCCTTTTCTTCCTTTCTTTTTCTCTCCCTTTTTCTTTTCTCTCCCTTCTCTCTCTTTCTATTCCTTCCCTTCCTCCTTCCCTCTCTCCTTCTAAAACTAGGATACCCACCTGAAACAAAAATATTTTGGATGAAACTGGGCATTTTACACACACACGCACACATACACACACACACTTTCAACCAGCTCTCACGCTTCATCTCATTTGCTTTTAGCAGCAGGCCGGTCACCAAAGTACTTTCCAAGCATCCGGCAGGAAACCCCAGGTGATTGACAGACTGGGGTGCACACACCGTGCTAGCAGCGCTCTTGGATTGGTATCTCTTCCGTACCTTTTCTTTGTCTCTCCCTTCTCTCTCTCTTTCTTTCTCTGTCACTCTCTTTCACCCTTGACATAGGCACAGATGATGGGGCGAGTCGGGCTGGAACCGCTCAGCTGACGCAGCTGACAGAGCCCCAGGCAGAATTGCACCTTGCAAGGGGCCCACTTCCAGCACTCCTCTCCCCCCACTTGCCTCTTAGCGCCACCCTAAGTCATCTCACCTCTCCCCAGGGGGTAGTACCACCCACTTTGATAACCGTTGGTATAGTGTCTCCTGCTTGAGCAGGGGATTTGACTAGAAGACTCAAGATTCCTTGGATGAATTGAATGTGAAGGAGTTATTTTTCTTTTCTATCATTAACAGAAGGGGAATGTTCCCGCTGGAGAAATGGTTGAAGAATCTGAAGAAAGTCTTGAAGAACTTATTGCTAAAATGAAGAATATATAGTATAAAAAATGTGTCCAGGACCTGTTAATTTTAGTACTTTAATAGTTTCTGGCAAAATTTGGCCTTTTGTATATTTATCACTCTGTTTTGGTGATAGTATCATTAAATTACCATAACTTAATACATTATTAGAAGCTATGAGGATCCAAATTTCCAGAAAGCATTAAAGCAACCCAATAAATTTAATATGAGAACAATAGTGGTATATCAAATCAAGCACAAAGGTATTTTGTGAATGGTAAAAGTTTACTTGTTAGATGTAGAACAAGTAAAGTAAATATAAAATAATTTAGCAAAAGTTCTAATGTCCCATGTTTAGAAAAATTAAAGATTTCACTAGTTATAGCTATATTTAATTTTTGAAATACTATTTTAATTTACCCATAATGCTAAATCATGAATTAAGTATAGAGTTTCTTCTCTAAATGTTTTGAGATTAAATCTTACGCATCTTGTACAGCTATGAGTTTGAAGCCAAAATGAGCAAAGTTGTGCAAGACTAGCTTTGTATCACACACACAAATTTTTACAAGAAAGCAGGCAGATTGCTCTTTTGCTCTTTTATATTTAGCAGGAGCAATAAACCATGATCCAAAATCAATTTTACTGATTTGCTGTCATATTCAACTACATACAGAATATGTAGTTTAAAAGAAATTCAGTTGTATTAATACAAAGTGGATATAGTCTGAAAGTCATTCATTAGCAACTTCCATTTTAAAACATAATTTTGGATTTTACATTGTAAAGAAAACAAAACTAAAATGTTTCTGTCACTGTCATAGAATCTGTGTTTCATACTTTTCATAGGTCGGTAATGCCATAGTATATTAAAAATTATGGTTTAGCATTATATCTTTATTTAAACTCACTTGTCTGTTACACCATTTATATCTGTCTTTTCCATTATATTTTGGCTCATAATTAATTTCTGTATATTTGATAGAATTTTATATTTTGCATCCTAAATTAAAAGGTAAATCTGCATAACTGGACATTTTATTTCACAGTTGTAACAAAGCAAGAATATTAGCAGTGTAGTTGAGCAAAAACATCATTAGGAAGAGATGGGATGTTTACACAAACACATGCCATATAGTAAAAAAACTTCTTAAAAATCATTATCTATGTTTTAACTTAATGGGAAAATATTTCAGAAACACTCAAAATATTTATCCAAACCAAGTCAAAAATTAAAAATAAACCCAAAGATAGACTTTACAAGCCAGAGAAAATTGATGTGAGTCTGGTGGAACAAATACCTTAATTTAGTTTCAATTTAATTGCAATAGTGTTATTTACTTGTAGATTATCTTAGCTATGTAGTAAGTGTTGATATTGTAAACTTTAATACACTGGGATATTTTGAATAATGCTTATAGATGAAAGTAAGTTTAAAAAATTTAGGACAAAAAAGTGTGAATTGAATATAGGCGACAGCAAAGAATGCATATACAAATTAGCCCTCAATTTATGATCATTTAGTTACAATAGCTGAACGAATTATTATGTCTGGTACTTGGAGTTCCAGCTGTGCCAGATCAGGTGATTGTGATTTGGGTGCTTGGCAACTGGATCACACTGAAATGACCAGTTATAGTAGCTGGTAATCATGAGATTGCCATTTCCTTTTTCCCCCAATAATTTTATTAAGATTTTCATGATACAAAATACAAATGAAAATACAATAGAAGGAAAATGGGAAAGAGAAAGGGGAAGGAGAGGTAAAGAATGAAAGGGGGGGAAAGTATTCACTTTGAACTTTTTTCAACACAGTAAAATGTAACAGAATAGAATGCAGTGGTTAGAATTTAGCACTGCAGGCCAGTTCTGCTGATTGCCGTTTGCCTGCAGTTTGGCAGTTCAATTCTTATTGGCTCAAGCTTGGCTCAGCCTTCCAGCCTTCTGCAATCTGTCCCAGATTGTTGGGAACAATATGCTGGCTCTGTAAACCACTTGGAGAGGGCTGTAAAGCACTGTGAAGCAGTATATAAGTCTAAATCCTTTTGCTATTGCTATAGTCTCCAAGTTTTTAACTTTACCAATTTAACAAGTGCTAGCTATTAATATAACTGCAAGGGAGGATCCCTTGCAGGGACGAGCCGAGGATTTTTCTTGTTTTCTGCAGGATAAAATCACTCAGATTCGAGGTGGGTTGGATTCTGACCGGGCTCCTCTGAACAGGGGGGTGGGGCTGGTCTTGGTTGAGACCATCTGGGCTGAGTTTGATCCTTGACCCCAGATGAAGTGGACAGGTTGCTGGGTGGCCTTAATGCCACCACATTTTCATTAGATCCATGCCCCTCCTGGTTGGTATTGGCCACCTGGGAGGCGACGCGAGGTTGGTTCCAGGGGATTATTAATGCTTCTTTGAGAGAGGGGTTCTTGCCTGCTGCATTGAAAGAGGCAGTGGTGAAACCCCTCCTCAAGAAGCCATCCCTGGATCCAACCTTGTCCAATTACCGGCCAGTCTCCAACCTTCGCTTCTTGGCGAAGGCTGTTGAGACAGTAGTGGCACGACAGTTTCCTCAGCACCTGGATGAAGCACTATATCTGGATCCTTTCCAATTGGGTTTCAGGCCCAGTTTCAGCACGGAGACGGCTTTGGTCGTGTTGGTTGATGATCTCTGGAAGGCATGGGACAGGAGTTATTCCTCTGTCCTGGTCCTATTTTAGATCTCTCGGTGGCTTTTGATACTGTCGCCCACAGTATCCTATTGCAGCGGTTGGGGGGGTTAGGAGTGGGAGGCACCATGTTATGGTGGTTCTCCTTCCCCTCTGGCCCCTCGCAATTTGTGTTGACAGGGAGGCAGAGATCGGCCTTGAGGCCCCTAATTTGTGGGGTGACTCAGGGGTCGGTGCTCTCGCCCCTGCTGTTCAACATTTATGTGAAGCCACTGGGCGAGATCATCCGTGGCTTTGGGGTGAGTTTTCATCAGTACACTGATGACACTCAGCTGTACATTTCCACCCCAGGCCACCCCAACGAAGCCATCGAAGTGATGGGCCATTGCCTGGAGGCCGTGCGGAGCTGGATGGGTCAAAACAGGCTCCAACTCAACCTGTCCAAGACTGAGTAGCTGTGGTTTCTTGTGCCCAGATACAGCCAGCTTATTCCATCGCAGGCCGTGGGGGGTTAGATTTTGTACCCCGCGGAAAGGGCTCGCATCTTGGGTGTCCTACTGGATGTACGGCTGTCGTTGGAAGATCATATCATAGCCGTTTCCAGGGGGGCCTTTTATCAGGTCCATAGGATCTTCCTGTTGCGACCCTTTCTGGATCCGGGCACTCTCCGTACAGTCACTTCTGCCCTTGTGACCTCCCATCTAGACTATGCCAATGCTCTCTACATGGGGCTCCCCTTAAAGAGCATCCGGAGGCTGCAGTTGGTGCAAAGTGCAGGCGCGCGGGTGATTGTGGGAGCTCCTCGGAGCTCCCATATTACACCTGCGCGAGCTGCACTGGCTCTCTGTGGCTTTTCAGGTGCGATTCAAGGTGTTAGTACTCACCTTTAAAGCGCTCCATGGCTTGGGACCCGAGTACTTACGGGACCGCCTGTTGCCACCGTCAGCCTCCAGCCGACCGGTACGGTCCCACAGGGCAGGCCTCGGGGTTCCACTGTCGGGATGATGTCATCTGACAGCCCCAAGGGTACGAGACTTCTCTGTGGCTGCACCCTCCATGTGGAACGAATTGCCCCCGGAGATTCGGACCATTGGGGACCTGCGGACCTTCCAGCGCCCATTAAAAACCCATTTATTCCAACAAGCCGGTCTGGCCTAATACTTAGCGGGGTTTTAAATTCTAAAATTTAAAATT
>JAEANM010013906.1:0-14214 GCA_017656035.1 Myanophis thanlyinensis | reverse complement strand
AGAAAGAAAGAAAGAAAGAAAGAAAGACTGTCCCAAATGAAGCCCACGTCAAGGAGGAGGACTGAGCCAACCTTGGCAGATTTGGGGAGGGGGGGGGAGCAGGGCCAGAGCTGCAGACTAAACAGGAAGTTAAAACACCCTCCTGAATGAAAGGAGTATTTCATGGACACATCCGTGTACAGAACAGGATTTGAGCCAACTCACCTTTTTACAGAAAGCAAACATTAAACCCCATCCTCCTCCCACTCTTTGCTGGAATGCAGCTATGGGGCAGGAAGGAGCCCCTGGGGCATTTATAGGGAAGGCTGGTCTAAAAACAAGGCTTCAGTAAGGAACCAGAGTAAAAGAAGCTTTGTATTTAACAAACAGGCTAATACATTTCAATAAATACTAATAATAATCATAATATTCGTCAGAACAACTGTTAGGATAGGCAGGATGGGTCATTGAATCTTAGGGCTGGAAGGAAGCTCGGAGGTCTTCTAGAACAGCTACTTTAAGCCTGGCGGACTTCAATTCCCAGAATTCCCCAGCAAATTCTGGGAGTTGAAGTCCGCCAGGCTTAAATTGCCAAGGTTGGACAGCCCTGGTTTAAACCAATCCTGCCCAAGGCGAGAGACCTACCGTAATTCCATCCCAGAAAATGTCTACCTGATCTTTTCTTGAAGACCTCCAACAATGGAGCACCCACAGCGATGACCAGCAAACACAAGGTGACTTTGCAAGATGTATTCTCCCACCTCACACTTCCCAATAATTTAAACCAGCTAAAACCATAATCATATAAAGTGACCGTCAGCATTAGAAAATGCTTTCCAGAGCACATTCAGCCATAATATCATTATTAGAAGTCGTAATGCAGCACCACAGCTGCGCTTCCTACTTAGAGGGGACAAAGACAAGTTAGCAGCAGGCCTTAAATTCTATTTATTCATCTAAAACATTTATTCAGCCACCCATCTTATATTGACCCAACTGGGCAAAATGCATCAGGCTGTCCCAAGAGAAGCAAAATAACAGCAATACAAATAAATCCACATTGTGTGTGTGTGTGTGTGTTTGGATACCTCGCCACTATTCTATTTTAGGTCTAGCCCAAAATATCCAAATTGCTTTAATGTTATTCCAATCTATTTAAAAGGATGCACTGGGAGACAAAAGTACAGGCTGCCATAGAACCAGCAAGCCCTAACAATGATTTTGAAGGCACAATGACAGTCTGCTCGTAGGGAATTATTTATAGCATCAACTGCCTTTTCTATTGTTAGCATTCTCACGAGTTGCCCTGGGAAATCATGTTCTAATTCAGCTCTTGCTCTCTCTCTCTCACACACACACAACCAGATTTGAAAAACAAACACAATTAAACACCGAGGCTGGTTTTGACTTAGCTTCCAGTCCTGCATCATGGGGGTGCTGCCATCTTAGGGATTCAGCATACTTGACTTGGCGACGTGTAAAGGCAGCTATTGGGTGACAATCATGGTTTATAGCTGAGTGATGTGCGAATCCAAAGTGATGTGCAAATCAACAAAGAGCTTTGTACAGGTCAACTTACAACCCTTCCTTTAACAAGCGTGCAGTTACCACGAGGCCGAAAAGGTGACTTACAACAGGTCATTGCACTTACAACTGTGGCAGCATCCCAAGGTCACGCGATCCAAGTTTGAATGCTTGGCAACCGGCATGCATTCACAAGGATGGTGTAGCATCCCCGGGAACCGGGGATCGCCACGGCAACCTTCCCAGCCGGCTTCCGAAAAGCAGCCCCTCCCCAAAGGACCGTACGGTTCATGTAACAACCGCGGCACAAAAGGTTTGTGAAATGGGGCACAACTCACTTAACTGGCCTGGCAAAGGAAATTCTGGTCCCAGTTGCCATCATAAGTTGAGGACTTACCTGCAGTGAGCAGGACCACAAAGTTTTCACACTTATGACGGTTGCAACAACCCTGAGGTCATGTGATTGTACATATGCAGCACTTAAGGAAATCTAGAGCTGCTGGGCAGGTGGAGTCTTCATCATCTTCATCTTCATCATCAGAAATGGTGCAGGTTCTCCTGCTTGGGCAGGGGGGTGGACTAGATGACGTACAAGGCCCCTTCCAAGATGGTCAGTGGCAGGACCTCCCTCCTTGGGGGGGCATGGACCAGGTGACAGGCCTTCTCAGAGTGGGCCCCCGTTTTATGGGATCCCCTGCACGCCCCAGAGGGATGGATAGCCCTGAGCCCACGGGCACTTCCCGGACAAGCCAGAGCCACTTCGTTTAATTTTCAGGGTAGCTCTCAGCTTGCAACCATCATTTTAAATTATTCAAATTATGATCAAAGAGAAAAGCAATCTGGGATTAAGGAGACACTTCCTAACAGGGAGGACAATTAACCAGTGGAACTGCTTGCTACCAGAAATCGTGGGCACTCCATCACTGAAGGTTTTTAAGAAGAGGCTGGACAGTCACTTATCTGAAATGGTATAGGTTCTCCTGCTTGAGCAGAAGGCTGGACTAGAAGACCTCCAAGGTCCCTTCCAGTTTATTCTATTCCATTCCATTCCATTCCATATTTACTATTCTATTCTATTCTGTTCCATATTTTTTATTCTATTCCATTTTAGGGATTCAGCATACCTGGCTTGGCGATGTGTAAAGGCAGCTATTGGGTGACAATCATGGTTTATAGCTGAGTGATGTGCAAATCCAAAGTGATGTGCAAATCAACAAAGAGCTTTGTACAAGTCAACTTACAACCCTATTCTATTCCATATTTTCTATTCTATTCTATTCTATTCCATATTTTCTAGTCTATTCTATTTTATTCTATTCCATATTTTCTAGTCTATTCTATATTTTCTATTCTATTCTATGAAATTCTCTTTTCTATTCTATGACTGTTCAAAGTTATAACAGGACTGAAAAAGAATGACTTATGAGCCTTTTTCAGTTACAACCATTGCAGCATCCCCATAGTCACATGACTGAAATTTGCAGTGTCCTGGGGTCACATGATATGTGACATCAGCCTCCCGGCGGCCAGTGCATTCCCACAGGGCGGGCCTCCTTGGGGTTCCATTGCCTGGACATTGTCGTCTGGCAGCCCCAAGGGTGCGAGCCTTCTCTGTGGGGGCACCCTCCCTCTGGAACGAGCTGCCCCCGGAGATCCGGACCATCACAGACCTGCGGACCTTCCGGCGCGCATTAAAAACCTATTTGTTCCAACAGGCCGGTCTGGCCTAGCATTAATAATTTGGGGTCTGAAATTGGTTTTAAATTTTATAATTTTTATAATTTTTAATCAACCATCTAATTTAATTTTTTAATTTGTTTTTAATTGTTATTAATTCATTGTTTGTTTTTAGATGGTTGTATACTGCCCCGAGTCTCTTCTTGGGAGAGAGGCAGTATATAAATTTAATAAATAAATAAATACTATCCCCTTCGATGGGGAAGCTGAATTCACTTAACAGTCCTGCTGCTAACTTAACAACTGCACCGATTCACTTGAACTGCAGCTAGGCAGGTCATTAAAATGGACACAAAACTCACTTAACGTCTGGCTTAGCAACGGAATTTTTGAGCTCTATTGTGGTCCTAAGTCGACGAATCTCTCTAATATGTGTTCCATTTAGGTGTTGCCTGTCTCTGTGCAGTGTGCAATTGTTGGTTTCTGCAATGTCCATTAAATGAATGTAATGTTAAAGTGTTCCCAAATGTTAATTATTTAGTTGTATTGTTTCAACTCTTCCCATTGAAGCTTTTTTTTATCTTGCATTTGTCTTGCCCAGAGTTTCTCTCTCTCTCTCTCTCTCTGGGTGTCACACCTGGCTTGGGAAGACACAACACAACAGTCCGTAAGAGAATCCACACAACTTGAGCAAAAGCCAAGCAAGGCACATCCATCCTGGTTTATTAACCTTCCCCTGGTTTAAGGTCCCATTTCTTCCACTCATCCTATCCCACCAGTTGCCTAACAATGCACAAGGGGGTGTCCATCACACAAACTGGGCCTCCACAAGCCAACCTCTTGAGGTGTCCACCTGCTAAGGCAATGGCTGGCTTCCCACAACACAATGGCCCACTTCCAACTCTCTGTGACCCAACCCCACACACGGGCTGTGTGAACCCAGTCAAGGAGGACCACGGAGAGCGGAGGAGGAGGTTCTTTTCCCAATTCATTTCCCTCACCCTACCCATGCATGCATGCACCACACACACACACACCTGCAGCCCAGCCACTCACCTTGTCCTGCATGCATGCACACTCACACATACACACATCCCTGCAGCCCTGCCATTAATCTTCTCCTTGTCCTGCATGCATGCACACACACACACACACACCTGCAGCACTCATCTTCACCCTGTCCTGCATGCGTGCACCACACCTGCAGCCCAGCCACTCACCTGGTCCTGCATGCATGCACACACACACACACCTGCAGCCCTGCCACTCATCTTCACCCTGTCCTGCATGCATGCACCACATACACCTGCAGCCCAGCCACTCACCTTGTCCTGCATGCACGCACACACACACACACCTGCAGCCCAGCCACTCTCGCCTCCCCAGCTCTTCCTTCCACACCTGCCCTGATCTCCAAGAGGGAGCCCGGGGGCGCCAGTCCCCTGTGCCTATGACAGGATGCAGCCTTCCTGAACTTGTATGCCGCTTGTCTCAATGGCTGGGCATCCAAGCAAGGAAGCCTCCACGAAATCAATCAATGGGAAAAGCGGGAGGGGGGAAGCTGAAGCCTGGGGTCTCCCCCTGCCTCGCCTGGGGGGCTATAAAAGGGGGTCTCCCTCCCGCGCTCTTTCCAAACCCCAGCCAAGCGGGGAGGGAGATGCTAAATGGTGCAATGTGCAATGCCTCTCTCCCCGCCAAGGCTACGTTCACAAGACCGGCTCATCCCAGGCTAAGGATCCCGGGAGGTCTCCCCCTTTTTCTCCCCTTCTCCTGCAAAGGTCCCGGCAACGAGTGTCTCCCCTTCACTCGGCAAGGAGAGCAAACCCGGATCCTTTCCGAGCATTCAGACGTGCACGGGGGGGGGGGAGTTTCGCGCTGTTAACCCGCCAGGGCCACAAAGGGGACCCCTAGAGATCATCGCGGCGACCTCAGAAAAGCGGGGGTGTCCTACGCCCGCCAGACACGCGTGTCGGAGGGTTCCCACGTTCCCGGAACCCTTTCCCCGGGGATGGTCGACCCGCGAAGACCCGGAGGAGCAGCAGCCCTCTGCACATGCCCCGGAGCCAGGGCCGAAGGGGCCTCCTCCTCCTCCTCCTCCTCCCCCCCCCCCGCGGGGACTAACCGTCCCAGGCGGAAGGCACTCTGCACATGCTCGGGAGACTCACCACACATGGCGCTGGCGCTGCTGCTACTCCTCCGGCCAGGCGGCGGGTCTGCAGCTGCCGGGCGGCGGCGGGGCGGAGCCGGCGTGGGACGCATGCGTAAAGCCCGCGCCGCCATTAGCTCTCGCGGCGGAGAGGCGGGCCCGCGGCGAAGTCCCGCCCACGCCTGCCTGGCTCTGGGGACGTGGCAACCGGATCCGCGTCTGGAGGAGGGGGGGGGAGAGAGAGAGAGAGAGCCTCCCTGGGCGGGCGCAGTCCACCTGGCAGCCGGGAAGCCGGAGCGCGATGTTGCTGCTTCCTGGTCGGCTTGACAATTAACCGGTGGAACAGCTTGCCCCCAGAAATCGTGGCCTCTCCGTCACTGGAGGGTTTTAAGAAGAGATTGGGGGCTGGACTAGAAGACCTCCAAGGTCCCTCCTATTCTCTATATTCTCTATTCTATTCTATTCCATTCTCTTTATTTTTTTTCTTCTCTATTCTATTTCTATTCTATTCTATTCTCTTTCTCTATTCTATTCTTTCTCTATTCTATTCTTTCTCTACTTTATTTCTATTCTATTCTCTTTCTCTATTCTATTCTATTTCTCTGTTTCTATTCTATTCTATTCTAATCCCCATCATAAAATAGATGTAGGACCAAGGCGAGGTCATTCCTTCCCATGCCTCGAGCCTCCCTTCTGAACGTCCCCAATGGCTACCACTGAGTTCATCATGCAACATAATTTTCTCCTTTGTCCTTCTTTTGGCCCCGGATGCCTTCACAAAAGCCACAACCACAACTGCTCCTGCCGGTCCTCTAAAGGCTGATCCCGGATGGCCCGTGCTGGGCAGCTGGCCTGATGCGGATGGCAGCTGACTCAAGCGGAACTAGCCAAACACAAGCCGACAGGAGAACAAACCGTTTTGGGGGCCACGGCACAGCAGCGTTGGCTTCGGTACCCGAAAAGGCAGGCAGCAGCCAGGGGAAAAAAAGGGCGAGGTTGCTTGTTGAATGCAACAACTCTTGCCACCTATGAGAGATTTTTAGTTATTTTTTCGACCGTTTATGCAGCCCCGTTGCAATTTCACCAACCAACATAAATATAAATTTCGGGGACAGGAGAGAAGAGCTACCTGGGATTTGTGTCACTTGTGAATCGACTCTCAAGGATCAGCTTTTTGGTTTCTGCATTCCCTTTCCTAATTGGATATCCTCCACTCATCTTTGGCCCTGAAACCTACTTCAAATGGCAAAGCCCACAAGCAGAGTCTGCCCAAGTATGCAACCAAGGGGGCCTGGTAACGGAGGGCCCATTGCAGGAATGGGGAACCTCTTACTTGTGTCCCAAAAGGGGCTTTTTTTCAAGAGGCACCTGGTTTTTTCTTTGACGATGTTTTGCTTCTCCAAGAAGGTTCTTCAGCTCTGACTGGACAGGGAGGAATGGAAGGATTTAAATTCCTTGCAGACATTGGCTCTAAGCCAGTGTTGCTCAACCTCAACTTTACGATGTTTGGACTTCAACTCCCAGAATTCCCCAGCCAGCAAAGCTAAGATGTTTGGACTTCAACTCCCAGAATTCCCCAGCCAGCAAAGCTAAGATGTTTGGACTTCCAAACATCTTAAAGTCGCGGAGGTTGAGAAACACTGCTCTAAGCTAAAGAAGCTTCTTGGATGAGAAGCAAAACATCTTCAAAGAAAAAAATCAGAGAGTCCAGTTGCCTCTTGAAAAAAAGCCCCTTTTGGAGACAACCATGACTTGGTGAGAATACCGGTGTCAAAAGTGACACAAAAGTTTTGGGTAGCATGCTAGCATTCAGCACCCGAGAACCATTCTTGAAAGCACACCCTGTTCTCATGTGATTTGTGGAGGCCGTGTAAGAATGGGGTTGCGGCTTCAACCCTCCAAAAATTAGCATTTGACTCATATTTCAGTCTTGCAATTATTTGGTGGGGTTTTTTTACATGAAGCATAGGCCATAGATAGGTGTGTGTGTTTTTAAAATAAATATGTAAAGAATTCTTTTGTTCGGGGTGGAGGGGCAGTAATATGCCAGTATAAATCAAATGAGGTATTTTCCAAATTTCTGACACGCAGAGCCCAAAAGGGTTGCCAGTCATTGGCCGATTTCCTTCAGGCGGTCTTGGCATTCCACGCCTATTGGAGAAAGTTGAATTATTCCAGTAATGCTCTGAGTATCTTTTTTTTCCTGCCATCACACAAAAGGTTTCATTTACTGGTTGTATCATGTGGGGCACAATGTGGATTTGGCAGAAGCAGAGATGTTGCAAGGAAGAGCTATTCTCTTTCCAGAAGAGGCTCAAGAAGGTTAAAAAAATAAGTTCTGTCCCATCCCAGACAAGAAGCAAGGGGTTTCCACCCACCCACTCACCCATCCATCCTGGCTTCTTTGAAAACCTGTTACAGGCCACAAAGACACCACGGCACCATTTGGGTTATTGCAGCCCATCGACTTAGAACCAATCATCTAGCAACCATTTGGCAGTACAACAGCACTGAAAAAAGTGGGCAGTCTTCGCATTTACGACCAATTTTACACACACAGAGGGACACATCCTAGTTAACCCAACACCAGCTGTCTTTTTAATTTGCAGACTGTATAATAGTCCATCCTATGGGGGGCAAGTAAAGAACGCCACTGGCGCCAGGAAAAAGCAGCACAATTTTAAAGTTTGAGCCACGTTGCGTCTTTATTGACAATGCGCAGACCAAGTTCTAGAATGACCACATTCAGAATTACACACCGATTCCTTTAATTTAAACTGATTTTTAAACCTTTGAAATCAGCAGTCTCAAACCTCCGGGATTCTTACTGGAATGCCACCTTACAAGGAGGGACATGTCTCAGCTACTTTGCTTTGCAGTGAAAGGAGCTACTTCACCCCAAGTTTGAGCGACATTGTTCTTCTGTTTTCCAGAAACAGACAGAAGCAGCACATAAAACTTCCATTAGCTTCCCGTGTCTCTTCAAAAACCCCAGTTGGGCACTGGAAAAGTCAGCCTATCCCGTCAATGGCTCCCACCAATCCACAAGGCTTCTTACTGCCCTGGAGGATCGCTTTTAAGAAGAAAGGCAAGTCCCATCCTCAGAAGCTAGCTTCAGGCCAAGCCATTTTTAAATTGTCCTCCAAAAAGGATCTCCCCTTTGAAGAGACCCGGCTCCTTCTTGTTTCATGCGTTCCTCTAAAACGTAAATGCACTTAGTGGACTTTATTGGACCCACGGCACACTTAATTATTTTCTTAATAATAATAATAATAAATAGATACGATAACTGATATTCAAGGAAGAGAATTGGAGATACTTGAGAAAATATTTGAATTCAAGGGAGGGAGGAAGTATTTTAAATGCTGTTGGGAACCTGCCTATTCTGTGTGCTTTCCTCTTTTTGTTCATGTAAAGCACAGATGAGCCACAATCTTCCTATTTGCTTGATTTCTTATAGAGTGAAACAAAAACAGAATTGGCCCAACGAAGAAACTGCATCAGGGCCAATTTAGGCAAACCCACCAGGAAAAAATAATTTCTGTCCACGGTCCAGGGCTCTCCCCAGGGGTTCAGGTTGACTTTACTTCCTTTTCTTCATTATCATCAACAACCTGAAAAGCAACAGGCAGGCAGGAAGTTACATCAGGACTTATCAGGGCCCCCCGGCACTGAGACCCAAGCCCGGGAAGTAGGACATCTTTTAAAATAACCACAGCATCACTCTCATCTTGCCTGGTAGCGCAGGCAGCCTCCAAATTTGTTCAAAAAAATTCTGAGATATTCCGAGCGGGTGAAATATCCAGAAGGAAACCCTGAATATGCCTGGCAACCCCGATCCTTTTAAACAGGTAAGACGTCAATACCTATTGTAATTTTTTGCCCATGCTGTTGATCATTTGGGGGAAACATGGAGAAGACAGCTGGGGCACAGCTGGAGCCTTCCCCAAGGGGCTTACCTGCTCCACACCTTCCACCTCCGGAATATAGAATTGCAGCATGTTTTGTATGCCGCTCTTCAAGGTGACGATGGAACTGGGGCAGCTGGTGCACGAACCCTGCAGCTTCAACTGCACGATCCCGTCTTCAAAGCCCTTAAAGATGACGTCACCCCCATCCTCCTGGACTGTTGGCCTGAGGAATATGAAGACAGATACCCTGAGACCCAGTCGGCGATGGACGAAAAAGCACTACGGGCAGCAAATGCTCAAATGTTTGCATTAATGTCTCAGCCCACACAGGGACTTTCTCTCTACTTTCCACGTGGCACTGCTGATCCCTGGAGCAGCCTGCAGATCATTACGCCACCTTCCCCTTCTCTTTGCATTAGCAACATTTTCCCCAAGACATCTGAGCCAAAGCCCTGGATACGCTGCTTGCAACCTCTCAGCCACGTAACCCTTTGAAAAAAAGAATCTGGTGAAATACAGTCACGCAAACTTAACCAGCCTGCATAAATGTGCCGTGTCTGCATTGTTCACTGCATTCTGTCAGGGCCAATCGGGAGGAGATGGCCTGGAGAGTTCGCAGTGGCTCCGTTCATGCGCTCCCCTTCTGGTCCCACTCAATCCTACCCTGGGGCTCTGGAACTGTCACTGCAACCCATGAAAAGGATCCTACTGACCCGGTTAGATGTAAAATCCACGCGCTGCCTTGAATTCTGTAACTAAGAAACAGTAACTTTTAAGGTGTGTTTGTGAGCACTTTTGCCCTTTCCTTTCATTCCAATACTGAAGAAGCTTGTTAGATGAAAAGCGAAATGTTTTCAAGAAAGAAACCCAGGAAAGTCCAAATGCCTTTTGGAAAAAAAACACCTTTGCTACTTCATTCCAATATTTTTACAGCAATGTAAAGAACCATGTTTCTGCTAATCAGCTTGGCTATTCAAGGACAGTAAAACTCCATCTTTGTTCAAAAAAATATTTTTTTTCCCTGAAAATTGAAATACTGCAGGGGCTCGAATCCCAGAGGGCATACTTCTCTCCAAGGTGTGAAATGAATGCAAAAATTGTTAACTTAACTTTATACACAGGATCTTTTGATGCCTGTTTGCGCCTGCAATGGATTCATGGATTAATTTGGCAGACCTCAGATTTATCTCTATTTTTATCGCCCGCTAACCCCCCATGTATCACCTCGGCTGCCAGAAATTGATGAACCCACAGGGTTCAACATGATTAATGCTCCTTTAAGAAAGCGGTAAGTCCATTGCAATGAAAATATGGCGTTTGTCTGGCCCTTGAAAGTAATAATGAACAACCTGTTTGCCCCACTAGCACATTTTAAAATCCTGGAAATGCTCCAGTAGAAATATTGACAGAAGTACCAGAATGTGAATACTGTTTAAAGAATTCTCTCAGATGATCTTTGGGTTAACTTTTTGCTGAACACAAGCGATTTAACTGAAATGTCTGGGACTTGAGTAGTAAGGGTGAACACGTAAGGACAGCAACATTTATTATTACATTTATAGCTCTCGAACACAATTGTAACTCCGCAAAGCATACACTATTAAATGTTTTTTAAAAATACACTACAAAGAGAAAAGTCTGGGGAAAATAAAATAATTTTTCAAAACGAACAGCCCACTCTAGCCCAAGGCCTGGAGAACAGCCAGGTTTTAAACCAGGTCAGAGTGGGGCCATGTGAATCTCTGGGGGTTTGTTGCCTTAGAGGTCTCCTGGCCCACAGGTAGGCATCAGTGACACCCCAGGCCAGGGATCTCCAAACTTGGCAACTTTTAAGACTTGTGGACTTCAACTCCCAGAATTCCCCAGCCAGGCTGGCAGGTGACCTAAGTGTTGGTGCCTGGAAACCAATTGTTTGAAATGATTTATGCCAGTGTTTCTCAAATTGGCAGCCTTTAAGACTTGTGGACTTTAACTCCCAGAATTCCCCAGCCAGCCAGCATAAACACTGCTTTGTGTACCAAGCACACGCAGATGATGAGGGTACCTGATTCTGGTATCCAGCAGCTCTTTTATCATTAATACAACTTCATCGTCTTCTTCAGATGGGGCTGAAACAAATAAATCATGTTTATCTCAGTGGGCAAAAAGTAATTAAAATACAGGTAATCCTCGACTTATGACCACAATGGAGCCCAATATTTCTGTTGCTAAATGAGACAGTTTAAGTGAGTTTTGCCCCATGTTATAACCTCTCTTGTCACAGCTGTTAACTGATTTACTGCAGTGGTTAGGTCAGTAACACAAGATTTCCAAAATGGTTCCAGGGCTGACACCACCTTCGCAAGATGGGAGGTGCTGTGGAAGCCTCGCTCCGGCAGAGCCTAAAGGTGGCGGCTCAAAAAAAATGGCTGCCAGTCCCACCTGAACCTGTCACTGTACCTGTGTCTGTACGAGGGGCCTCATCTGTAACAATGGGCAAGCCCGAAGCATAGAAGTCCATAATAGTTGCATAGATATCGGGCTTTATTAAGTTCCAGTCCACATCCTCATTTTCCTACAAAGATTTAAAAAAAAAAACCGGACCATAAATATGGAGAAAGAACTTTACTGGATTCCTATTCCTGGGCACACCACCCCACATAAACTTGTCGGAATCTTACTAGCAGGGCAAACTCTCCAGGAGCTTGTCTCTGGGCACACAAAGTTCCTGCAATTGTCAAGGACGAGTCGTAATGGGGTCTACCGGTTTAATAGTCAAAAGGACACTGGCTATTTTTCATCAGTTACTATATGTCAGGAGCTGGTTTGTGCAAACCCTGCAACTAATGTCAATCAATTCAATAGAAAGACAAGGGGGGGAGGGAGAGAGAGGAAGAGAGATCTTTACCTTTGTGACAGTAATGAAGTCTGTTCCAAAAAATACGCTTTTCACGCCTTCAATCCGAAAGAGCTGCCTAACCAGAAAAGAAAAGGAAGACTTTGAAAAACAAGGATCACCATTCAAAGTGCTCATCGAAATCCTCCCATTTCTTCCTCTTGGTTCACACATGCATATTTCTGCTTCATGGCTGCAGTTTCTAGAACACTGTTCACTAAATCCTAAATTCTTCAAATTTGTTAGCATCGTCTTTCCAAGAAACACGGATTAAGTTTTTAAACACACCACAGCCAATCAACTCTTCCTGCTTTATAATTAATCCAGGAACCCTGCTAGCAGCAATGACTTCCAAGCTAAAACAAAACTTTGTAAATAGAGACAGGTCTTATGTGGGGGGGCTCAATCTTTGATAAGCAACTGGCATATCCTGAGTAGGAGCAGCCAAGCATGCCAGCGATGGGCTAATTTGGAAGACTGAACCATAAACCTTCCAGATGCCTGACAATTATGCAAATGGGCTTTGCATCCAGGACTGTGATAATTGTATACTGTACAAGGAGAAAGTACATATTAAGACTGCAGCTGCATGGCATGGCATCCCCTCCCCCCTTCCCTTTGGCTCAACCACACATCCCCCTAGGAGATTATTTTTTCCTCCAAGGAAGGGCTGGGAGGAAAAACTCATCCGTATGATCTTCATCATATGGAAAAAGCCTGAGCATAAATATCAACTAAAAATCAAACCAAAAATTCGCCCATCCCCAAAGATTTCAAAGACAATCAAGCTGCACTTATCTCTCTCTGACATCCATGAGATTTATGTTAAATCACAATCAATTTCTTAAAAGTGAACTGAACTGAAAACTGAAAAAGTGAGAGTTCCCCTGCCATTCTTTGTTTTCCATCCCTTTGCAAGAATAGATTACATGGTTTAAAATATCCTCCAATTTTGGTGTCTCCAGCGTATCTTCACCCCTAACCAGGGATTTGACGGGGGCATATTCCCAAATAACACTACACTATGTACAAACCTACAAACCTTGCTAACGGAGAGCAGTAGGTGGAAGCAGGAGACAGGAATTCCATCGTTCTGGACTCCAGGACTGGTTTTCCTGGAATAAACTTTAAGCTGTTTGGATTTGGCGTGTCCTGTGTCTGAATAAATAGAGACCTCACTGAAATTAAGAAAAGAAAAGAAATTATTTTGAAACAAGGTCATTCGCCTTGCCTGGATCAGAGTGAGCTAGCTTCACTGACTTTTCCTGCTGTCTCTTTGCCCACCAGGAAGCAGAACTCAGAAAAATCCCAGTGCTCCTAAGCAAGAAGGGATAGCAGTGAAGTTCTAAGTTGTTTGTCACCAGCAACAGCGTATTATTGTGGCCTAGACATTTGGATCTCTAAGCTACACTTAATACTTAGGAGTACAAGAGAGTTGGAGTCTTCCTTGAAGGTCTCGTCTCTTTGGACCAACCCTGGTGGCTTCTCAGACAAACCATTTTCTTTTTTGTGCAGGAGACGTGAAGCTATTCATTGCACAAGGTCACCAAAAGCACGCAAGATATTAAGGATCTCATCCCAACTCACAACACTCTTATTCACACCTAACATTTAATGGGCTCTTCACAATACTGCAAAATCTTGGCCATTAAAAAAGAAGAGATTAATTGGGAGGTTAAACCTCAGAATAGGACAAACACATCTGCCCATCGCACAAAGATGAAATTCTTTTAACTTAGTGAGAAATTAGGTATGTGGAGCTGAAACAGCATCATTCAATATTTTATCGTGAATATGTTTTAGAAAAAAACAAGCATTTTCATTCCACAGAACTGAAAATGCACAAGCGAAACACCCACCTGACATCTGTGGCACTGCAGGAAACACAAAAGACTTGTGTGGTGTAACAAAACGGTATTGTTGTTTAATTGATACATTTGTACTCCTTAATCCCAAATGACAAAAGCTGAATGGAGAAAAAAAAAAACACAGCTAAGAATGCCATAGTTTGATTCTTAAGACAATTTAATGGACTTTCCCATAGGTGAACTCGAATAGTAATGTGGATTACTCATTATTTATTTTTATTTTATTTATTTATT
>JAEANM010013905.1:0-14214 GCA_017656035.1 Myanophis thanlyinensis | reverse complement strand
CGCTGCTTCAAAAAGATTCTTTGGGGATAGCATTAATCTTTAAAGTCCAAATTCCAGGGTATTTTGCATAGATGTTTCCTCCATAAATCCGGTAATCAAGCTTTCCTCCTTACCAACATCCTCCTGCACATTCTTGTCCTGTCTGGTTCTTCTTTGAGGTGGCCATTTCTGACCACCGGCTGCAACTGCCTTCGGGGAAGGGAAAGCCAGTGGGGAGAAGATTTGCAATATCTCCTCGACCCCTGGCAGCTCCCACCTCTTCACCACCTCTACGGGGATGGTTTATAGCCTCGAAGCCAGATGGCTCGAGGCGCTCCGGCAGTGAGCACAGATCGAAACTGCGACCTGTCTGCAAAGAAGCCAAACAGGAAGTTTGCCTAAATATTCTCTTCTATTGGTAGCACAAGTGGGTGCTTTATTGTAAGATGAGCATCATGTGTTGTCTGTTTTTTCCTTTTGTATAGTTCCCTATCGATGAAATATGAGTCACCTGCGGTTGCTCGCCGATACTCTGAAATGTTGTGGCATTTCTTCCTTTGCGAAGAAGAACATAAAGAGGGCAGTGTTTTGGCCCAGCCGGCCTTATGTTTCCCCTGGAGCCAAAGAACCATTTTTGAGTGGGACCAATTCAACCTATGTTGAAGAAATGTATTACGCATGGCTCGAAGAACCAAGTAGTGTGCACAAGGTAAGGTTTATGTCTCTTCAGCTTGTCAGGACACTTTAAAATGGATGTTTCCTCTCAGTGTTGTGTGCCCCCTGTTTATTCAGATTTAAAATTCAGATGAGAAAGTCCTCTTTGTGTTCAGAAATGAAACCTTCATTAATAGGGGAACACCAGCAATAGGGCAACGCTTCTACAAGTTCCTCTTGTAATATTATAATTGTATTACGATTATCTTGTCTCATGAAATCCAGTTTATGACTGCTGTGCAGCATGATCTGTTCCAGACAGAAAAGTGGATGGAAAGGAACTTTATTTGTACATAGTTCTGTTAATTAAGTTAGGAGTTCTTAATGCTTTGTTATTTCTCAACTTTGGCATACTGATATTGCATTCTAACTTCTAAACTTTATTTGGAGCTTCAGGGATGCTTTATTTCACAAAGTTTAAGCTATTAGATTGGTTGAGAATATCAGCCAATTGGGTTAGGGGGGGTCTTGAACCTATGCGAATAAAACAAACTTTTATTACTAAACATTAAAACACTAAACCAGGAAACACAAGAACACTCAGGACTATAACAGGAACCATGTTTGTATCTCATTCCTACCTTCCCAACTATCCCTAACTTATTTCCTATCCTATCCTCTCATTTTGCCTTAACTTACTCGCGGTCGCGGGCAGTCGCATAAGCATTTCACTACATATCGTACCTTGTATGACTGTATGTGACCAATAAATTTGAATTTGAATTTAAATAAACTTTAAGATATAAACTTTTATAACTAATGCTGTTACTTAATAATTTATCCTTTTCCTACAGAAGTTTCTGTTTTTATTCTATTTTTATTATTTAATAATAGATGATCATTAAAACTCAGTGGTCTTCTATCTTCAGTTCTGACAGATAGTCCTTGGCTTACGATCACAATTGAGCCCTAAATTTCTGATGCTAAACAAGACATTTGTTAAATGAATTTTGCCCCATTTCATGAACCTTCCTTGGCACAGTTGTTAAGTGAATCACTGCAGTTGTTAGTAACATGGTTGTTAAGTGAATCTGGCTTCACCCCATGGACTTTGCTTGTCAGAAGGTTGCAAAAGGGGATCATGTGACCACCAGGGTTCTGTAACCGTCATAAATGTGAGCTTTCAAGCATCTGAATGACCATGTGACCAAGGGGATGCTACAATGGTCAAAAATGTGAAAAACGATCATAAGTCATTTTTTTCCAGTGCCGTTGTAACTTTGAATGGTCACTAAAGGAACTTTTGTAAGCCGAGGGCTTCCTGTAATGTAACTGTTTCACTCTTTAAGATATTCATAAAATACGAAGTTTATTATAATGCGCTAAATCAAGAATGCTGCTGGGATAAGTAATTCCTTTTCTATCTGGGTGTGATCTCTTTGGGGACAGGCAGTGAATGTTTCCTTGTTGGTTCAACAGATCGTAATGCCTTCTTTGCTCACTTAGTTGAGGATTTGCAAGTCATGCACATTCATTCTACGAGTTGGGGCAGGGAATTTATTCCTCCTTCAGTTCAGGGAGTGGAGTGCCCCATGGTTAAACCAAGGAAATGCTTAGTTGTGCAAACGTCTGTCTGCCTAAACAATTAGCAGCGCTTGGTTTGACCTTGGCTATGTCGATTAACCCTGATTAATTCTTGAAAAGGGAGAACCACGAAACCTCAAGGGAGGCTGGTGGTAGACTCGGAAGGAGAAAAGTGATCCAGTAGGAAGACAACTCCTTCCCTCATGCCGCCAGGGAGATTGCAACGATGCCGTTCCCGGATGACACACGGGATCCCAGGGTGTCTTGCCTCGGATGGCCTTGCTTGCACAGGAGAGCTAAGCAGGATCAACCCTGGGAGACCTCGAAGGCTCCAGGGGTAGAAGCTGAAAAACGCCTCCGACCAAAGCACGGGTGAGAAAACAACATGGAGCTCCCTCCCTCCCTTCGTGGAGTCACCAGGAGCTGGCCTTCATTTGGAGAAGACTTTCACATCCATGTGAATGGCATGGATATCTTAGTGTCAAGGCTCCGACTAACAAACCCAAGCAAATCACAACTCTGAGACTTGGCTCCTTCTCAAGGGTCTTCTTCATTTACATCATACTGGCACAGCTTCAAAGGAAAACCATATCTAAATCTTTCCTGTGGTTTCAATATAATTAAACCAGGGAATAATCTCCATCCCCAAGTGTCACAGGTCACATTGGCCAACTGGGTTCATTGACGGTCTCTTTGGGCACTCCTTCCCCACCCTTATCCGTTGCCAGGAGAGATGTCAGATGCCCATATATGTTATATGGACATAAGAAAAACAACACACTCTACTAATGAAAACATACTACTGTTGGCTAACAAGTCCATGTCTCATTCGCTTTCCAGAAGATGAGGATTTTTGTAGAAGGGAAGCAAAAATATTCAATGGCAAACTCCTTTAAGGAAGTTTGATTCACCAGACCATAGTTTATTGGACCATGTACTATCCGCATGACCATGGTTCATTCAACATGCTAGGCTCCGGTGTGGTTGGCTAGCAGTACGTGGGTTATGAAAATCTATTTATTGTGTTTTGGCTAAGCATTACAAGAGCCAGGTTGTGAATTATTCATCAAACCATGGATCAGCCAGTCACAGCTTACTACATTTTGTATTGATATTAGCAATGTAGGAAACCACCATATATATAAAAAAAGCAGGATTGAAACGCATCACTGAGCTGGGGGGAGGAAAGATCACTATACACCAGTGGTGGCGAACCTTTTACTTACCAAGCGCCGAAAAGTACGCGCTTTGCAGGTGCCATCTACACTTGCGTGCGGTTCCTCCACACGTGCTGCATGTGCAACCGCACCATCTGTGCATACATACAGTTTTTGCATATTCAGTGCACGCATGCTGCACGCAGGCACTCACGCATCCATGAGCAATTGCGTGTGCATGCGCAGGAGAGCTTTGAAGACCAGCTGGATTTCCTGCTGCAATCGCGCGCATGCACAGCGGAGGCCCAGAGACCAGCTGGATCCATGCAATCATGCATGCATGCATGTGCAATCGCATGCACATGCTCAGCTGGAGGTAAGTGGCTGACAGCTTGTGTGCCCAGCAAGGTGGCTTTGTGTGCCACCTGTGGCACCCATGCCATAGGTTCGCCATCACGGCTATATACGTAAACCCATTGGTCGTTTCTGATTCTAACTGTTGAATCCAAATGTAATACGGCATTTAATAGTAATAATAATTTCCTAACACATTTGCAATGGCTGCCAAAGGATGATAATAGGATGTGTGTGAAGACCTGAACGGAAGGTTTAGGGTATGAAAGTAGGAAAAAAGATGTCAAAGCCAGGGTTTTTTCTTCTGGATCACACCTCACTGCCAGTCCTCCATGAGCCCTGGTGGCAGCTGGGAGGGAGGGAGAGCGAGAGCTTGGGGGGGGGGGCGGAAAGTGAATCTGAATTGTGAGAAGGTCTCTCTGCGGGGAACCGAGGCAGTCTTCAAGGTCGTTTCCTTGGGACAAGAATGCCTCCCCTTAGTGTGTCTGTTTCCAAAGCATCTCTTTTAAATTTCATTTCATTTTATTTATTAGACTTGGTCGAGCAATAACAGTAAAAAATGGATGCAAGGGTAAGAAAAATAAGAAAATACAAAGACGGGGACGACGGGCGCATTCGTGCGCTTATGAACGCTCCCCCTCTACGGTTTGATTGGGCAAGGAGAGACAAGCAATGGGAAGGTACTAAGGGAGGACAGTTAAGTGGGAAAATCTGCTACATGAACCCATAGTTTTGGCTTTGCACTACCTTAATTCACATCTAGTAAACTATACCTTTATCAACCAATGGAGTCAAGGATCGTTTTTACTTAGAAGACCAAGTCGAGGCAGCTCTGACACAGTAGTACATCGTTGGGAATCTTGCCATGTTCAATCTAACCATTTCTCACTCCTCTCTCTCTTTCTCTCTCTCTCCTGCCCTCCACCATCTTGTTTAGTCTTGGGATTTATTTTTCCGTAATGCTGCTACTAAGGCTCTTCCTGGACAGCCTCTGCCTTCATCTTTGCCAGATCTTTCTGGAATGAAAACATCCCTCGTCCAAAGCCATGGGCTGACGAAAGCCCCCGGGAAGGCCGAGAAGCTGGTTGAGGACCATCTGGCGGTCCAGTCCTTGATCAGAGCCTACCAGGTAAGCGAACAAGAAGACTTTCCACCGTTCCCATTTGAAAACGTTCTCGGAAATTTGGACTGAACTTCTTCCAGCTTTTTGCTACCTTGCCGAAGGAGACAATTGATTTTCTGAAAGGTTCTTAATCTAATTTCTAAGGAGTTGGGTGGAAAGAGTACGCCTGGGCAATGGTGATCCGTCGTTGTTCTTGGGTGATTTTAACGGAACAATAATTTTCACTCTGCATCATTTCTGTGCCAAATTCAGTAGCATCCATCAGATATATGAAGCAAAGAAAGGAAGGACCACAAACTATTTCACAACAAGCAACAATCTTAGAAAATTGCAACGAATAATCTTAGAATCTTAGAAATTGGATTGAATAAAACAGCATTGCATGGTTATGTACCAGCCACAAAAATCTATTTGTTAGTAAAATAGAGGGAAGGAAGGAAAATGATGTCTATCTCAGTAAGATATCGAGTACAACAGAAGACCTACTGTACCTTCTTCTGCTATGTTTTCTGTTTTTTTCTTCAGAATAGAAATTGGTTTACTGTAATATAAATACCAGCTGAGCAGAATTGAAGAGAACTGTTTACGGTCATTCTAAGTGGAATTTGTACAAAGCAACAGAAAGAGCTGTCGTCTCTTGTAAATTAACTAGAAGCAATAGCTCATCCAACGCTGTATGTGCAAATAGGGCAGAGGTGAAATTCAGCTGGTTCTAGCAGGTTCGCTAGAACTGGTAGTAAATTTCCTAAGCCGTTTGGAGAACCGGTTATTAAAAGAAATCTCCTTTTGTTTTTTTCCACTTTACAGGGTTAATCCTGTAAGGAAGGCAGGAAAGAAACATTCTGGTGTTGTTTTAAGCCTCATCTTTATTGCCCTGCTTACAGAAACTGCCCAGCCAGTCACATGACCCCTCAGCCACGCCCACCAAGCCATGCCCACAGAACCGGTAGTAAAATAATTTGAATTCCACCACTGAAACAGGGCATTCAGAAGAAAAAGTCCTATTTCCTAATTCTCTGACTCTCATTATATTTAGTGTCCTGGGAGTACTTTTACCAGAACTGTGTGCGTCCCTGGTTAATATATTGACCACATAACTAGTGATAGGAAATTTATTTCATAACATAAAAGAGCCGTGGTGACTGACTGGTTTGAAGGCAGGATTGAAGGCTGACTCTGCCGACGGCCATCAGTTCGATCATGACCGGCTCAAGGTTGACTCATCCTTCTGAGGTGGGTAAGATTGTTGGGGTTGATAGGCTGACATTTGCAAACCACAGTGCTGTAAAGCACTGTGAAGTGGTATATAAGTCTTAAGTGCAATTGCTATAACATACTTGTTTCTAAACACCCACATATACACACCGGAATGAGACAAGCTGCCATGGCCAACTCACCAGGAGATACAGTAACTTCATGGGATTCATTTACTTCCTTTTATTTTTGTTGACTATGTTTTTGTCGAGGAATTATTTTATCTCTTACATCAAAGGAAATCGTTCCTGTGACTGCCAACGTTCGTATAATGCTTTGATAAATAATAAAAGGATGTAATCTCATGTGGAATTGGCAAATTGGCTGTGGTGACTTGTCCTAGACCTTGTGCCCATTTATTTAGAAAACATTTAAGCAAATTAAAGCCTAAATTGAACTTATCGGGATGGTTCTACGCATACCGTATCCTGCAGAAACATAAGAGTAACCACACGAGTAGCAGTTTGGGATTATTCAGCACTGACATTTCCCAGTGCTTTTTGAGTGTCAGTAGCTGTCTGTTTGCTATAAGGAATGCACCTTGGGAATTTAATTTTAATTTTTAAATTTTAATTAAAAAAATTTAAAATTAATTTGAAAATAAAAAATTAGAATTAGAATTAAGATTTTAATGCTTGCCGTTGGATATAAAAATGCTTTTCAAATGCTAACTGGGCCAAATTTTGCAAACTAGGTAAGACAAGATTTATTATAATTCCCATAACCAAATGACAGGGGCTCTTATTTTCAGTTTGTAGGGCACTACAAAGCCCATCTTGATCCTCTGGGGATCCATGCCGTTTCTTTTGATGCTTCCATGAATCACTGTAATTCCACAAATTTTGGTGAGCTTTGGTTGACTCTGTTTAGCGTGATGTTTGTTCTTTTCTTCGCCCTTCCTACTTCCCATCTTTCCCACTCTGACCTCTTCAGATCCGGGGACACCACGTGGCTCAGTTGGATCCCTTAGGAATCCTGGATGCTGATTTGGATTCATTCGTTCCGTCGGATTTAATCACTACTATAGATAAACTGGGTGAGAGTTTTAAACCGTGTTAGTGGTAAATTAATATCCATAGTCAGAGGAATGTCTCAGGGAAACAAAATGCAACTGGCAAGTTAGTTAAGCACTGCAATTTCCTTTCCTACTGGAACGTAGCAGCCAGATCTTCTTTAGGGAGATTGTCCTCTAATTATGTGTATTAGTTTATCGTAAATAGATTAGCAAGTTTTTATACATATGTGGATTTTTCTGTATGTTCACTTAACTGAAGGGGATCTGTGTGTCTGTGTATAGGCCGGAAGAGAAAGGTTTTCAAGTAGCAAGAATCTGGGGCATAGGTGAAATTCAGCAGGTTCTAGCAGGTTCGCTACAACCGGTAGTACATTTTCTCAGCAGTTTGGAGAACCGGTTGTTAGAAGAAATCTTCTTTTGTTTTTTCCCCACTTTGCAAGGTTAATCCTGTAAGGAAGGCAGGAAAGAAACATCCTGGTGTTGTTTGTAGCCTCATCTTTATTGCCCTGCCCACCCAGTCACATGGCCCACCCAGTCACATGACCCCCCAGCCACACCCACCAAGCCACGCCCACAGAACCAGTAGTTCAAAAAAAAATGAATTCCACCACTGATCTGAGGTGAACTTTAAGAAATATTTAGAAGTCACCCCAAAGGTGCTTTTTCAAGAGGCAACTGGACTTCCTGTGTTTTGCCTTGAAGATGTTTTGCTCCTTCTCATCCAAGAAACTTCTTGGATGAGAAGCTAAACATCTTCAAGGGAAAAAAATAATGTCCAGTTGCCTGCCAAAAATACCACCTTTGAGACAACCACGAATGACCTATAGGACTAAAAAAATCTCCATAAACATGTTCAGAAGTCACTTCCCTCTTCAAAAAAAGGAACTAAGAAATTAACACCAAAATAAATGAAAAAATACTGGGAAAGAAAATACATATCTCAACAGACAAGGCATTAACTTGCATCATAATGCCTTGAAAAAACGGCTCGCGGGGTTGCGGAAATCCCCAGGCGAGTATCAGATGTGCGTTTCGCTCCACAACCATGTTTGATTAAGCAGTATGCATCAGGGTGTCCTACACACCTCACGTTAGCCGTTCTGTATGTCAACCGTGTTGTACGGCACAGCTTGTTCAAATCTAGTCACGCACGGCTCCCTCGGTAAACCACGGGTTAGCCAGTCGCTCCCTGTGTTGTGTGAATCCAGTCGACGTGCAGCACTGCTTCCCCCCAACGTGAGAAGGTAATTCTTTGCAGAAAAGGTCTGGAAGGGAAGAAGGTGAGCATGTTTCAGGTGGAGGAAATCTTTGGGGCGTGGGCCCCGTCTTTGATTTTGGCTTGCTGCCTTCTTTGCTAATCCTATTCACGTCACAGAGTTTTACGGCTTGTACGAATCTGACTTGGACAAAGTCTTCCGACTGCCTACAACCACCTTCATAGGAGGCGATGAGACGATGCTTTCCTTACGGGAGATTATCAGGCGGCTGGAGGTCAGTGAGGTTGCTTCTTCTCCTAAATGGGGTGGGTGTCTGTCTTCCACTGGTATATAAAAAGAGAGCAACCCCCACCCCACCCCACCTAGCCCTGAGGATGTAATCTAGCTGGGTCCTGAAACGTCTGCAAGAAAACCACCAAGCTCAGAGAGCACCAAGGACCCCAACAGTCTTCGGTCTTCGCCTTCCGTTGAGGAATAAAATCCGATGACACCCCCCCCCCCAAAGTGGCTGCATCATTTCTTCACTACCAGTTTTACTTAATGACTTGTTGGCAGTAAATTAAACATCCATAGTCAGAGGAGTGTCAAAAGGCAGCCAGAAAGAATTCGTGGAGGTTTGGAGGAGGTAATACTACAGGCAGGTAGAAATGCAGCCTTCTGTGTAAAGTGTAGCAACAGACTATAAAGGCGAATCTTCGTGGACTTGTCTGTCATCTCCCCCTTTTCCATTTATACGTCTCTTGTCTTGCTGTCCAGAATACCTATTGCCAACACATCGGGCTGGAATTTATGTTTATTAATGATGTGGGACAGTGTGATTGGATCCGGCAGAAGTTTGAGATGCCTGGCGTCATGAAATTTAACAACGAAGAGAAACGGACGTTGTTGGCCAGACTGGTACGATCCACAAGGTATATTTGGAAGGACGGGAGACGTGGGTGCCGTAGAGATCTGCCTTAGCAGAACCTCTCTCAGCAAAGCTGTCTTAGCGGTTTAATAAATACCTAGGATTTCCACCACTACCCTCTGCAGTCTTAGGGCAGGTTAGGGCAAAGAAACCAAAGCTTTTTTTGGGGGGGTGGGGAGTTCATCACAGTTAATGAACCTACCCAGGAATGCTTGTCCTCTCAAGAACGTTTAAATATTAATTTCACATTGTTCCTCAAATCCAACATTTGCCTTCCCGGGGAGTATTTATTCAGCGAGACAGCCATAGATCACTGTTGCCCGAGTTTAATTAAAATAAAAATGAATCCCAGCCAGATGCCTTTAATAATTGGGTTAACATGGCATTTGAGTGACAGGCTGTTAACCGCATGTCAAACAGAAGTTTTGCTCATTTATCTTTCAGGAAGTGGGGGGGAAGAAAAACAAACCTTCAGCTGAGCAATTTCTGCTGCTTGTGCTGATTAACATGAGACGGATCGGTTTGATAAAGTGGGAAGGCATCTCTTGATATCGAGTTTATATACAAGAGGAACAAACTCCTTAATAAGGGCTGAATGGAGGGATTCTGGTCCTGTAGATCTTTCTCCTCTCCCCCTTCCCTCTCTTCTCTTCTTTCTCTCCTCTCCTCCTTCTCTATCCTCTCCTCTCCTTCTCTCTTCTCTCCTCCTCTCCTCTCTCCTCTCCTTCTCTCCTTTCCTCCTCTCCTTTCCTCCTTCTGTCCTCCTTCTCTCTCTCCTCTCCTTAACTCTCTCCTCTCCTTCTTCTCTCTCTCTCCCTCCTCGCAGCTTCGGTGAATCGCAGCCTTCTGCAGGCAGCCTGCCCTCTCGCACTGTAAGTACCCCCAGCCTTCTCTCAGCAGTAGTAGTAGCAGCAGCAACAGCAGCAGCAGGAGACCCCCCCCTCCCGCGCGTTTCACTGCCGTCGCTTTTCCCTCTGCTTGCCTTTGAACTTCACGTGTGGAGCCGAGGGGGATCTTTCCAGAGCAACTTTCCCAGAGAGGGGAAAGCTCTCGCGCGCAACTTTTCTATGGAGTGGCCTCTGGCGGAGGGGGTGGGTGGGAAGGAGGGGGAGCAAACCAGATGATCTGCCCGCTTTTGTTTGTTGGGGGGGGGGGAAACTGGGAGGGAAGCAGGTAAAGGCGGGGATACGGTTGAGATTTGGAATCGCTTTGGTTGTAATTGCTGCGGTGCCACTTTCGCTGCGGGGACAAAACTCAACTGGGGAGATAGAGAGTTCAGCAAGGTTTCTGTGTGCATAGGGATGAAGAGGGGGGGGGGATGATTTGGGGTGATTTACTTCCCCCACCGCACCCAATCTCTTCAGGAAGGAAACAGTGGCGGGAGGGTGGATTCTGTTCGACTGTTGGATCCTCGTCCGGAGGATGAATCTGCTGGCTTAGCCTGTCAAAACTTTTTGCTACTTTTGTAGCGGTTTTGGTTTCCACTTTCACGCCTAGGAAATACATTTGGGCCTTGCGGTTTATTCTGAAAGTTTTGTTTGATTTGTTAAACCATGTTTCAAGCGTTCTCTTTCTCTCTTCTCACATGTAAGTCCCTCCCATATTCCCGAAGCACCAGCCAATATCCCAGGTAGGGAATAAGTTTTTCCACCACCTCTTTAAACGTTTATCCCAACGTAAGCTCCGCTGATTTCCTTACGGGAACGTCTTCCCGCTAATCCTCCTACTGAACGTCCCCAGGAGCGGGCTGTGGGACAAGGTACAAGGGTCTTTTCTTTTCGTCGTCCTCCTCGTTCGCAGCCAACCGCCTTGTACTCCAGCCCTGGGAAATGTGCTCCAGGTTGCCCGTGCTTGTTCCTTCGAGGGACACAACCTCGGGGCAGCATTTTCCGCCTTTGCCTGGCTGAGATACCCGGGGCTTCCTTGGCGGGTTGGAGTGGAGGGGGAGACAGTGGCGGAGAAAGGGACTTTATGAAGAAACCAACGAAAAGAAGGTCAGGGTCGTCGGGTTCGCCCACCTTGGGGGATGTTTTGGTCCTGTTGAGTTACGCTCCGCAATGCTGCTGAAACTCGACGTGCCCTGATAGCTCGCCACTTCTTTCCTTGCTCTCTTGGTCTCCTCTATCCATCTCAGCCACTAAGTTTTTAGGGGTGGGTGGGAAATGACAGATAGCCTGATAGATGCCCTGGGACTTTATCAACGCAGCATCTCACTTAGGAGCTGCAGCTTTTAACTCCCGTCAGTCCAGAGTCCAGTCATTGGTAGCGGGAGAATAAAGGGTCCAGAACAGTGAGACGTGCAAGTGGGTTTGGAACGTTTACCCGGACCGAGGCAGACGCGCCTTTTAAATCCGTGGGTTCTTTAAATCGGGAGGGGCAACCAGAAAGCGCCACACGCTCCCTTTCTCTCCGATCTGGAAAAGCCTCGGACTGTCGATTTTTTTTTTTTGCTCCGATCTCCTCTAAAAGCAGGTATATCTTGGTGGGCGAAAGTCATACTGCAAGCTTGAAAAAGGCTTCTTTTCAGTACGCTTTGCCGGAATCAAATTAAGCGGGCAGGCGTGGTAAATTCCCACCTCTCAGTCCCGTGCAACAAGTATGCATTTGTTGTGCAATTTAACCCTACTTTCTCTCTGCTCCCCTCCCTCCCTCCAGGTTAGCAAACATCCTTTGCATTGTCTCTTCTAGGTTTAGGCGGTGTTTCCAAACCGGTCCCTTTCTGCGTTGAAAATGGGTTTGGTTGCCAATAAATGTTTCCCACCTGATGCTTTGTTGGCTGGTGACGTGCCTGGCAGTGTTCTGCCAGACTGATGGAAGAGCATCAGATGTGGTACTTTTGACTCCGGACCTCCTTTTACCCATCCAGATGTAAGAACAAGAAGTTCTACCTTGGTATCACAAAGTAACGTAATCAAGAGTTAGATATGTAAGCGGCGTCTTCTACTAGATGAATTACACAGGTCACTTCATCATCTACCGATTTTTGTCGGACCTTAACCGCGCTTTGCACATCGTTGACATTCTCTTAATCCGTGTATCAACTTTTCCCTTTATATTACAAAGTGGGAAAGTGGTTCAAAGAAGACCTGTGCACGTTTTCTTTTTAAAAAACTGTGCTGCCCTACTATCTCATGTGGTCTTTCTCTCGTTTTCAGTACGAAGTGATGCCGTGCAAACTAAACAAGGAGAAACGTTGCACAGAAAAGAAAAAAAAAAACGATTCGGGGCACAAGGCGCAAACTGTAGGGACACAAACCGTCTGTCTTGAAAGGAAAAAAATAGCTGTAAATAAGTTTTGTTACAAAAACGTATCCGTGAAATTACAAAACATCTACCAAAATTATATATTTATATATATATACTAAAAAGTTTTCATTTTCAAAAGAAACAGGAAAATTGTAGATACAATATATCATTGGGGCAACTCCCTTTTGAGTTGGGGAGGAATATCAGATTTTAAATTTCAAGCCACCTATTTCTTGAATTTTAAACTACTGATTTTTTTTAAATGTGGCGTTCAGATGGATCAGAATATTTTGAAGAGCCTTCAGAGAAGAAAAGCTGTTATTAGATTCTACAAATCAACGCACACGCGCACATTTTCTTCTCCCAGCTGAATCGAAACACAAGTAGAGCAGAGCTCAACCTCCCGCAAGCTTTCTTCTTCTTCTTCTTCTTCTTCTTCCAGTTAGGAGAATGTTGGGCTTTTTATTTCTTCAGGTTTTGTCTGTGTTCTTCCCAAATATACATGTATGGACTTCAGAAGATTTCGGTGGTGCGCTGAGGCTTGGCTCTTAGGAAGGGAGCGGGGTCTTTTAAACCAGAAAAGTTTCCCTGTTACTTTCTGAACATACGGTGAGGGGCGGGGCGGGTAAGGAGAGACCTTGTGGAAGAGGTGGGAAGTGGCCAAGGCGAAGCCCGAAATACAAAGCCAAAGAAGCCACCCACAACGGCCTTAACTTTTGTAGGGTTGGCGCCTGGATCCTACACTAAAAACCCTTGCGGCTCGGTGTAAAAGACGGGAAAAGGGAAAGTCACTTCTATTCCCTTACGTTAATTCTGGCGCTTCCGGAGACTGTAAGAAGCACCCATTCGAGGACTGACTTTCGGGATGGGGGACGACTAGAATTACCAAAAAAAAAAAAAAAAAAAAAAAAAAGAAGAAGATTGAAAGAGTCTTTTGTTTTTCAAGCAACAGGTTGTGTTTTAATCTCCTCTCCATCTCTTTTCAGCCTCTTCTTTCTCCTCGGTTGTTAAGGAGGAAACCAAAGTTCCTAAAATGTCCAGAATTCCTTTGCGGCACAAGAAAACAAGTGGGAGAGGCAATTCTTCCCAACTATCCCCTTCACAACCGTCGTGACACGGCCAGGTTTCTAGCTGTCCTCTGCCCAGGGTGTTTCACCGTGCCCCCCCCCTCGCCATTTTCACAGGCCAGTGGAGACAGAAGTGATTACTTATCACTTAAATCCTATTTGTTCCGTGGTAAATGTCTCCCTCGCTTTCTTTACGCCACCACTCTCTCTCAACGCGTTCCTTCCCGAGTTTTTCTGCAGTTAGGCGCAGAGGAATAGCCAAGGTTTCTACAGAATCTAGGCACTCAATTGCTCGGTGTGGCCTTTAGCGCAGCCTGCTTACTCCGGAGTAGTTCCTGCGGCCTTCCGAGGACGTTGGTAGAAGCGAAACTTGGATCTTTACGGAATGGTCCACTTCCCACTTTTTTGGGGGGGAAGGGGATAACGGGGCTTCTGCCCTTTTTAGCTAAAGAGTAAAATTCGTCCGGCTCAGCAAGGTTAATTAATTCCATCAGGGGATTAGAACCAAAGTGTCGCTTCCAACCTGAACGGGGATTCCCTCGAGTTTATTTCAATCCCCACTCAGTGTCCTCCTCCTCCTCCTCCTCCTCCTCCGCCGGCCGCGGCTCGGCTCCCCCCCCACCTCTGCCTTGGGTCCCGGCCATATAAGGCTGACAC
>JAEANM010013904.1:0-14215 GCA_017656035.1 Myanophis thanlyinensis | reverse complement strand
TTATATACCGCCTCTCTCCCAAGTAGGGACTCGGGGCGGTGTACAACCAACTAAAACAGAAACCATACAATAAATATCAATTAAAACAAAAATAAAAGAATTAAATTGGGATATGGTTGATTCTGTCAAATTTAAAAATTATGAATTATAAAATTAAAATCAATTAATTTAAAACCCCAAATAATTGATGCTAGGCCAGACTTTAGCTGTTAAACAGGAAAAGAGAAAGCAAAACCTCTCTTCCCCAATCACCACCAACTGGAATCAACCCTGGAGAAAGAAAGTGAACATCCCCAAAAGGGTATCATAACAGATGGTATTTAAAGCTGCCAAGAGATTAAGTAGAATAAGATGGGATGCACAATCCTCAACACTCCCACTGCCATGGTTTCCATAGTGGGCCTGACCAAGTGAAATACCAATTTATAAGAAGACAAAGTAAAATGGTTATTATCCATTTCTATTATCCAGAACCCATTCTGGGTTTCTAAATGTTCTCTACCAACTGAATTTACTTTTGGGTTTTTCTGGATAGGGAGATACACATCCAAATAAAGCCCTGGCTGGCATCTGTCTACCACGTTATATTTTTTAAAACTGTCACTGCAGTCTGTGAGAAGACTACAGGCATTACTATAGATTATGCTGATGGATTGGTTCCTATACATGCTTTGAATTTTAAAAAAATCTTCCAAAATAATAAAATAAAAACAGAAGATAGGGTGCCTGACAGATTTGAAGGAAGAGCTTCCAGTCATATGTGTACACAAGCCACACAGCATGCATCTAACGCCATATGGATGCCTGATCTTATTTTACAGCTTACCTCTGAAAGCATTTCATATTGACCTCTTCTTCCCAAGGCAATGGTAAGCAAATCGTACACTACAGATGCACTTTGCAAACTGATGATACGGTCATTTTTGTGTTCTGGTATTCTGCTCAATACAGCATCACGATTAGCCTGAAAAATCATTCCAAACATAGGAAAAGTTGTGATCCCTATGTAGGTGGCCCTTGTTTAACAACCACTCATTCAGCAACTGTTTATATTTACTATGGTGCTGACTGTAATTACAACCAAACCTCATGCTTATAACATTGTAATATCACACAGTCACACAATTGTGATTTGCAACCTTCCCTGTCAGCTTCCTACAAGCAAAGTCAAGAGAAGCTGACAGGAAGTCAGCTATCCCAATCACATCTTGGTTAATGACCTATGTAGTCCTTGCTTAACTACAGCAACTGGACCTGTTGTTGGTAAGCAGTGCAGTCATGTGGTTTTTCGATCTGTGATTGCATTGCTTAACAACATAATTGCCAATCAGTGTTGTTAAATGAGGTAATAATCTGCAACAATCCATAAAGAGTATAAAATAAAAACTTGCTCTTGATACAGCAAGTTACAATTTATGAACTATCAAACAATAAAATGCAACGGAAATAATATAAAAGATGCTCATTTACAAAGAAACATGACTCACCATGGATTCACTGATTAGTAGCAGCAACAAAGCTTCTTCAGTATTCTCTTGAGGACAAAAAATGCTGTTAAAAATTGAGCATTTATTATATTAGTCAACAAAATTCATTTACATGTAATAGTTAACAGTTGTGTCACATTTGCATATTCATGATGATCCAACTTGATACTTTGTTTTTTGTAAAAGCAATTCAAATTATGGAAATGAAGCCATTTTTGAAACCGGTGTTTCAAAGTGTAACAATTTAGAGTAGCTCAAACAAATATGCTACTTTGGCAACTAAAACTACAACTACTCCTATTTAAAATGCAAATGTCACTGCTTCATATTTTTATAATATTTAAATATTCATAAATATATCTATCCAGTGGTCTGAAGAATACATTTTCCTATAAATTTCTTTATTCTAAATAAAAATACCTTGCATTTTTTTTGTTTCTAATCCTCTTACTGTAAATGACGTTAAACTTGACCAAATTATAAATTAACACTCTACATTTTAAAAATTATTTATAATATTTGAAATTCAAAACCATTCAATAGGGTCCTTTAGCATGACTGGGAATGTGGGAAGCAGGAATCAGTCTGTGTTATTCTCCGACAGTGGATACATTTTCAAGAAATGTCTATAAAGAAACCAAGGAGCTCTGAACTGATTATATAATGTCCATCGTAATCAGAGAAAAACCTGATAAAATATCAGCTCCTTAATAGTGATCCATCAGCCCTTCAGGACAGACCAGCTGAGGAAAAAGACTTTATAAGACTACTGAATCTGAGGGCTGAGGGAAAATGATGTTGGATTGGAACCTAGGTACCTCCAGTCCTAGCTGAACATTTCAACTACTGGCTATGGTATCCTAACCTCCATACTGGCAACACATTCCACATTAATATTTTATAGAATGCATAATTCAGAATATTAAGAAATTTGAGAAAAAAGTTTATTTACTTAATGAAAACATAGGAAGTGAATAGCAAGTGTACTGAAATAAAATCTGATCATCTATAGGAAATGCTTAGAATTTTTCCTAATAAAATTTAAATCCTACATTCAACCTGATTTGCTTTATATTTAAGAGTTGTACAAAATATTTAAGTTTTGAACTCTAGTCTTATTTAGAATTCAAAACAGTTGTTTTAAGTTCACGATAAACAGTTTTGAATTTATAACCTGGTAAATATTTGTTGCTGTATATAACTTACAAATAAATATTCAGACATCCAGCCACGTACATTTTAGATTTAGATTTAGCAACAGCTCTGTTAAAATTCTTTAATATTCAACCTGGCTAGGATAAAGGCAACCCTCAGTGCTCTCACGTATCATCAGTATGCTTTAATCTTCCAGGAAAAAGGAAAAGACCACTCTGAGAGGTTTTGAAAACTGCACTACTGACCCGAACAGAATGACAACTGAAACCTATAGCTAATAAATGTGCTTTGTTAAATAGCTGAATGAGTTTTAATGCTAATTTCCACCATAGGAAGCATACTTTAAAAACAGATGCATCTGTCCATATCACTTCACATTTCATGTTTTACCTAAAAAATATTTTAATTCTGTTTTCCATTTCTACTTTTCTCCACAGTAACTTACCCTGTGCACACTTCTTTCATCTTTTCTACTTGCTCTGTCCACACACAGCAATACAGTTAACCTGTGCTCATACACTGTGTTAATCTTATTTAAATAGCCCAAAGCACATCAATTTATTATATTCCTTTTTAAAACATACTTTTCTCCTGAATACACGCGAGGTCTTCTGCTAAGAGCATAACTGTTAGTGTTTGCAGATTTCCAGAGTGGATCGTTTAAGGGTGACTGCTGAGGAGGATCATCCAGAGGGTGCCAGTAACTCTGTTCACACATGCCTCGTAACAAAATTTCAGCTAACTGCCTTGCTATTGTCTGTTAGGAAGAAAACAGAAATCCCCACCATCACAATATTTAGAATAAACAAAAGCAGGATACAGAACTTGTGCATAACATGAAACAACTTACTCCTTGAAGTCCTTGTGCACTGTACAATTTTATTCAATAGGCAATAGTATACAAATAGTGTGCATGTAGAATATAATGTCCATAATAAAATATAGCCTAAAAAACAAACTCACCAATGCAACCATTAAAAGTTTCAAATAAATTGTATCATGTGCACAAATAACTCATTCTTCAAATTCTTATTTTTAAGCAGCCAAAAAAATATTGTCTATATATTAGAGAATATCAATAAGCTTGGGGAAAACTATTAAGTTTGCAGACATTTTTTTAAAAGATGTTAGCCAAGTTAGTGATAAGGAACAAAAGGAGATCTGAATTTAAAAAAAATGGGGAAAAAGAAATGATTTGAATTCAAGTATTTTATATTAGAATGATTCTAATCTATTTATCAAAATTTTAACACCTTTTTTATATGAAAGCCATGTTTCCTACAAAGGATAAGAGTTTGGTTTGTCTTCTAAAAACATAATTTCATATATCTGGCTTGTTTAATGCATTATAATTTGTTTTCAAAGTATGATTACATAAATGTTATCACAGGAAGCCAGTCAGGAACTATTTTCCTTTGGCGCTAAAGCTAAAACCAGGACCAGGACCACTTTATATATGCAGGGCTTATAAAAAATTAGAAGTCCAATAGATACTGATCCAATTTTTCCAAATATATTTTATTTTTCTACACAAGCATTATATTAACCAATAATTATGCTACAATATTTTAATAGTCTAATGATATCAATAACCACTGCATTAAAATCAACAGTTACACATAAATCTTTGTATTCTTATTAATTTAATTTCACTTTATTCAAGAATTAATTTACCACAGCTATAAAAACTTACCATGCGTAGATTTTGTGTAGTTCTTGTTTCAACAGCTCTTAGAATCTCTCTAAATCTACCAACTCCTCTTGTCAAATTCCTGTATATGTACATAGAATTATAATAATTATAATATAGATTATTCCAAGCTTTTATTTAAATATTGCATCCTTTCTTATTGATTCCATAAGTACATTAGTATTGTTTTCCATTCATTGAACTTCATTTATATTTCACACCTTATCCTTTTATAAGAATGAAATAACTTTAAATCTATAAAATGAACTGATTCTAGGATAGAATTCCATTCGTAGCATCATGTAAATGTAAGATGATTGAAAATTATTCCCTCTCCAAAAAATAAAGGGGGGAGTGAGGGGGGGAAGGTAAGGGCTTTTTTTATAAACAAAGAACAATCATGAAGTTAAATGTCATAAAATGCAGTAAAGTGAAAACCTGGAAGGTATAATCCATGAATTTATATTTGTAATGATTTTTTTTTATAAATTCAACAGTAGAGATAAAGGGTATGAGCAGAAGGACTCACACCATTTAATTAAGTTTCTTTTAGTGAGAAATAATTTCTTGCTATTCGTTCATCCAAAGAGAATAATATTTCCAGTCTTGGTGGGTAAGAGGATCAAATGAGTCCAGGAAATGTTCAATTTGAATATCAATAACCATTTTCTAAGCTTGAATGAGTCTGAGAAACAGAACTATAACAAATAATAACAATAAACTTAATAATCACCTCACTTTAATTAGTGGAGTTTAGGAACGAGAAGATGTGAACCACAGATCATGCATGTAAGCTGCAATTTTCAAATGTTTTTCTTCCAACTTGACAAAATGTGATGTCTATTTTGCAGAAGTCCAAAAGTTTCAACATAATGCATAATAAAGGAGGAATGTTTATACTTGTATATATTGCTTCCCAAGTAATCATTTTTCTCATTTTTTCTTAATACCTAATTACGTAACAATATTGATCCATAATTTTTTGTAATGCAGTATTTTGTACTATATAGCATTTATTCTAATGCAGTTAATTTCAAACTGAGGACTAGCATTTTACCAATACTAGACTTCGAGAAATGCCATCATATAGCATCAAACTACAAATAAAACTCAACTCAGTACCATCTATGTTTTTATATCAACCAATTACCCATGTTTTCTGTTGAAGTTTCTGTTTGAGAACTGACAAATGAAACAGTATTAACAATTGTCCTTTCCAGACAATTAGGAAACACATTTTACTAATTAATATTGTTTTCAGAAAGTTTTCAGCACTTGCTACTTAAACCCACTAATTTTTATATATTACATTTTTATCCTGCCATAACTACATAGTTACTAACTACTTGAGTTACTAAATAACTCAAAATGGCAAATATACATAATACTCCTTTCTCCTCTGTTTTCCAATCCTGTGAGGTGTGTTAAGCTGAGAGAGAGTAATTGGCTGAGTCTTGACCCAGCTGGCTTTTATCCCTAAGGCAGGATTAGAACTGAGAACTAGAAAGCTGAAATACACACATCTTAAAGTAGTTAAGCTTGAGAAACATTGTATTAGAATTAGATGGTTGATCCTGGTTGAGAGCAAATGAAAGTCAGGAAGTGCTTCCCAAAATGTATTTCCTCAGAGAAAATGGAACATTGATCCAGTCCTTAACAGTTATTTGGTGAGAAAGATGAGAAAAAGACTGTAACTAAGTTTTTAGTTTTTACTCCACTGCTAAAGGGCTAATGAAGTGGAAGAAAATACATTCAGTTGTTCCTAATGCGTTCTCCAGGGGTGTAATTCAGACAATTCACACTGGTTCACCTGAACTGGTAGCTAATATTTTGTGCAGTTCGGCTGAATGTGCCTCAACCCCTCCACTCCCAGGCCTCTTGCCAATGGCTTCCTGACACTTCTCCTTGTAGCATTGAGCTCCTTGGCTTTTGAAATTCAGCACTCTTCAGAGGAGCTGCTCGGCAGAAGCGGCAGTGAGGCCAGGTGAGCTGCCAACTCTCGGATCAGCTGCTCGGTGTTGGCAGCCAGAGAAGTAGCAGTGAAGCCAGGTGAGTGAGCAGTGGTAAAGCCAGACGAGCCAAAGATGTGTGGAGTTTAACTCCCAGAATTCCCCAGTGAGCCATCAAAGTTTCCAAAGAAGGTCATGGACGGTCTGGATCCAGATAGACAGGCAGGCATTAGATAATCAACCAGTCAGGAGGCCAAGTGAGTGGGGTGAGGTGAGGTGCCCCTCGACGTGAATGACGTCAAGTTGGCCATGTCCACCTAGTCACATGCCCACCCAACCAGTCATTAGGGAAGAGAACCTCTCTGCTGTTGTTAAATTATTTGAAACCCACCACTGGCCCTCTCCCCAACAAAATGATTTCAAAGATTCTACAGCAATTTAGAAATGATCTTCCCATATTATATTATTCAGATTGTAGAAAAAACTTGGAATAATTAACTTCCATTTTCCAACACAGCATGCAACAATTTAAAAACCTAAAAATATTATGCTCCTAATTGTATATAGTCTCTATCTGATTATAATCTCTATTTTATTGAAATCTAGATAGATGCATGTTCATTAGAGAAACATATGATGTGTAAAACAAATGCATCAGAATTGATTTTAAGTTAAAAAGAAGACATTTCTTAAGAAATGTTTAGTCTGAAAATAAATATAAAAGAGTTTTCATTTTAAGGTTAAAGAATTTGAAAGATTTCAATAAAATAGAGATTTTTGTTAATGCAGATGATGATGTTAGAAAGTTTAATGAATATAAATAGAAATATCTATCATTTCCCACAACATGAGAAAAATGGATTTGGTTAAGGTGTAAACTGCTCGAGACAGAGATATAATTAGCTCTTGTTCTATTGAGATACTGTTTCTGGTTTTTATGCTTGAAAGAGAAAAAAATGAAATTTAAAATTTAGTTTGAAGATTTAATAATTATAGAACTGGCTTGTAATAATTTTAAGTAATGTTAAAAGTTGAGGTGGTTAAAGTATTAGTATTTCATTATGTTGGAAAGAATCAGATGTTAACATCTTTTTTTCTCTCCTTTGTTAAATCCTGTACTTCCTCCTGATTATTTATTTTCATTATATTTTATGCTACCGGTATAATAAACCTTAGTAAAACTTTCTTTAAAAAAAATTAAGCTACCTTACTCCACAAATGAGTTTGAGTAGCTTCACAAAATTAAAAACAGAAAAAATAACACAGCATAAAAATGTATAATCACCTTGAGGGTAACAATGAAAAAAACAATCTCTCTCATTAACCTCAACCAAGTCAGCTAAACACCCAAGGCAAGAGGAAGAGTGTTTAAAACGCATTTGAAGGTACCAAGAGGGAAGGCTAAAGATATCTCCGAGATGCTGTTCAAAAAAGCAGATGCTGCTATAGAAGAAATCCATTTCCTGGGTCCCCACTAGAAACATTACTTAAGTGTCAGGAATTGATTATATAGAATGGGAGACAGATGATCTCTTCGATAACTACATCAGATAACATTGTACAGGTATTAACCAGCATCTTGAACTGTACCCAAAAGCTTATTGGCAATTACTGAAAGTCAGAAATCAAGTTGTTACTTGAGCAGAGTGAGGCCTGACTATCACTGTTTATGTTGTTGCATTCAGGACTAGCTGTACTTTTTCAAGGTCTTCAAGGTCAACCTCAAGACAACATGTTGCCATTGCCTGCTTGTCAAATAACCAAGACATGAATGACTGCAAGAAAGATCTCTCAATTCAGGAGCAGGCCCACAAGTTGGATTTATGCAAAAGCTTTCTGGGCACACTTACTATCTTCTCTTCAAGTAGGAGCTGAAAGTTGAGGAAATCCTTCAGATTATGCATTGATCCTGAATAAAGAGTACTATCTCACTCCATCAAGGTTGAAAAATTCCCATAACTGAAAATTGCAAGCCCCTATAGCCATGTAGTCTTGTTAGGTTGGGGCACAAGTTTGTTGGTCCTCAACTAGACCCCAACAGACTCCAGGATCTGACGCAAGACCTTTTTAGTATTGCTTAGCCAGACAAAGATTGACACATACAACTGAGAATCATCCAAACTGGTGTCCATCTAAAATTGATAAATTAAATTAAATTACAAGCTACAGGATCAATTTTTCTTATTTTACCAGGAAGATTCCTGTCTCCATCACCTCAACCAGCCCTGACCTGTCAGTCTAATTGCAATTGAATCCATACAAATGTTGTGACTCTTACAAGTCTAGAAAGCTGCAAGAACACTCCTGCCCCACAAATTGCTACAATCAACCATCAGATAATCCAAAAGGCCAACATAAATAAAAAAGGCAGGCAATGTTTTCTGGTGGACTTGTAGAATTTTTGAAGTCATTACTTTGGATATCAACACTATCTGAATGATTATGGTAAAGTAATAAAACGAAAATGAAATATTTTGAGATAAATTGTTATATTTTTAAAGGTTGGCTACTTAAGTTGGCCTCTAACAAAACGTGTACCAAAGAAAACGAAGACAGATAATTCTGAATCTGGAAAATCTGACTCTGAAAACAATGCATGAGAAAGAGAAATATAGTGCACATATATTTGCAATTTAAGCATAGTAGCATTACTTGGAATTATTAAAAATAAATTTAATTATATGTTATTGCTAAATAAAAAGATCCATAGAGGAAAAAAATGATCTATATTAATTATGCAAACAAGAGAGTTAACTATAAACAATGGAGTTGCAGAATTCAGGGAAGGTGATGGATGTTTGTATGTTACTAGTGCAACACTCTTCTTTTTGGCTGAAGTAAGTACATTTCTACATAATGAATGATTTATATTACTCTAGGACACCTGTGACCCAGACTGTGCTATGATGTGAGGTTAAAATTCATTGTAAACTGGCTAATCAGCACTCTTAAAAGAGTTTTAAAAATGCAATGCCATACACTTTGGCAAGATATCAGGGGACCATATTAATATTTTTTCCATAGACCTCTGCACAGCTTTATTTAAAATTTTTCTCATGTTTAAATGTTTGGAAAATATTCTTAATATTTTTATTAATTCATTCATTTCAGTATTTATAATCTGCCTTGTCTTGAAAAAAAAAGCAGCTTGTAAACTGGAAGTTTAACCCAGATAAGTAGGGTTTATAAACTGGAAAAAAAATTTAAACATACAAACATTTAAAACAAGAAACCAACATAAAAAAGCAAAGATAGCAAAGACAAGTAACCCAAATGGGAACAAAGAAAAATAAGAAAAAGAGGGCTTTGATTATTCTTGCCAAAGGCCTGGGTGAAGAGCCAGAACTTTAAGGCCCTTCAAAACATCAACACGAGTGGGGACCATAAAATGTGAAGTATAACCTCATTCCAGAGGGCAGGTGCTGCTACAGGTATCAATATAATTAATTAATGTATCAAGATTTGGTCTCTCTTTATAAAATATAAAACCTCAAAACTACAGCTAATTGGACCACAGAAAATGACAGCCATCTGTAACATTTTTGTAAATGTTCCCTTAACCAAGCTGCTACAGCATCAACGCAACAAATTGTTTTATCATAAAAATTAACAGGATAGTATTATGGTGATATCAGCAATATCTGATTTTTTTTCTTTTAAAAAGAATAATCACAAAAATATTTTTATTATAATTAAACACTTTATAAATTGGGCTCATAAGATTTCTCTGCTAATTTTCTAATAAATTAGAAGGTTTCAAGTTTCAAATGGTTGTATTTAAGTCAGCACATATAGAAGATATAGGAAAAACAAATACAGTAAACCCTCGATTTTATAGGTTACCTGATAGGATGGATGTTGGCTAAAGCTGAATGTCCATTAAATTTGAACTTGTTTTTTATACCCCAAATGCGTGTACATGAGAAAACTTACCTTACTGGTGGCTGTTTGCTGCAGATATGCTGGGTTTCAGGGATGATATAGGATGACAGATTGATTTCAAGAAACTTTCCAATTTTAACTGAGTCTTGGAAGTTGCTGCTTCTCTATGATTATCTTCCTAAAAGTATGGAAGTGGGGGTAATAAGGCTGGACTTCATGATCAGATAAGGAATCAATAAAAGTTATTACATTGGAGAGGTGGGGTCTTTTTTTCTCCTTGCCTCCCTTCGCGACCATCGTTGATTAAATAAAGCAATTATCAAATATTTACAAAAAACACAGAATCTTATAAAAAGCAGTATCCCAAACATTAGCACATATGAAAGACATGAAGAATGCCGCTAATATCATGAAGTATAGTGCTTGTTTGCACAATGCACAGAAGCAGCAATCATTGACTTGATCAGGGAAGGGTTTAAATTCAGATTTTGTTCGCTGTATTTGAAATCTACTATATGAAGATTTGTAAAATCGAGGGTTTACTGTACTTCTAAAAGTGCTAAAAATCAACATTAAAGTATAAATGGTGTTTAGTTAATCCTAGTTATAAGTCACTTAAATAAAGCCCATTTGTGCTTTTTTTAAAGGTTGATATCATTCTTGTATAGTAGTAGCTATCTATATTTTTGATTAGTATGAATCCTGATTATTAACTTTCTTATACTCAAAATGTTAAAGTTTTAAATACTGGAAGGTTTTGGAAAGTAAGATTCTGGTATTTGTATGTCCACTTACAGCTGCGTTGGGTCAAAGGTTTTTATTTGCCAGTGGAAGAGGAGGAAAGATAATAGACACATTGCTTGTTTATTATTTATTTATTCACAAATGGCGCAATTCCCACAATTCTGAGAATTAAGTTTACAATAACAATTATATTACTATTATACTACAACATTTAATTTTACACTAATTAAAATATAAACATATAAATCAACACAATATATTGTATCAAAAAATCATGTATCACTACAGTGAACCTGGCACATCACTAACAATCAATTTGATCAACTATCAAGTACAGCCTAATGAACTCTGAAATGAGAGAGTGAGTGGGGAAGGGGGGAGGGAGGGAGAGATGGATAAGCGAACTATACAAGAATCAAGCAACCATTCTCTTAGAAATCTTAAATTATCTGTAAAAGCTTTTTTAGCGAAGTCCAATTCAACTAATATTCCTGATAATTTTTCCCTGATCTCCATATGGTTCCTCTTTAGGAATAAGCATAAGCCTAGTAAGGGATCTTATTTTACTTCATATATGTAAATAATCTGGGACTTTTAGCTGGTTGTCACACGTGTGGAACCCTGCCCCTTTCTCCAGTATTCATAAAGAAAAAGAATTGCAATGTTTTGTCTTTTTAAGTCTTGTATGTATTTGTATGGAAGTCACATTGAACTCAGCAGAGATCTAGTTCAGGACAGATATATGCAAGCTTGCAATATTAGCATTTCACTAGAATTTGTTCTTTTACTCAGTGCCTAATTAAAAGCACAAGCATGCCAAAATTATCTTCAATATTTTTCCCCAGTTATTTTTGGGAAGCCTCAAAAACTTAATTTCTATTTCGCTATATGTATTCATTAAAACTTGATTTCTGAAAAACTAATATCCACTAATTCCTTAGCATGTAATCTATTACATTGGTCGAACAATCCAAAATTATTCTTGCTTGAAACACTTGAACTGTACTGTATTTTGAGTACTACTCTAATTTTAACAGATCAGACAAAAAAAGGTATATTATCTGAAAGATTAGAATTAGAGATATATCAGGAAAAGAGTTCCCATAAAACACCCAAACTAACTGTCTCTTGGGTATTCATTTTCTAGAAAACCTTATTCAAGTGAAAATAGAGAAGCAGTGTGCAGATATATTTAGAGATACATGATATGATCCAAGTGTAGGCAATGTCAACAGGGATTGTGACTCATGAAATTAGCTGTTACTTTAATTTTTCAGACATCACTAATGATGCCATGATGCCAAAAAAGATATAAATTGAATGCTATGCCCACAACAGAGCTAAACTTTGTTAAATTTTATCCTTAACACACAGTTCTAATATTACTCCATTAATACTTGTTCACTGTGACAGACAGGCCTTCTTTATGATGTTATCAGCGCACCTAAATCATCTTTTCTCAGTTCTGGATTCCTGCATACCCTTACCGTACCATTTGACGGACCAAACTAACCAAATCTAAACTTGTACTATATACACTATAATTTAAATAGGCTAATATTTTATGTAATCTGGATTTAAGTTTGATGAGTTAAACAATTACAATCATTTATTTTTACTATGCAAAATTCTATTGATTTTACCTTTACTTTCCTTTGAAAACACAGAATACTGCATAAGCACACACCCTCTCCCCCCCACCCCTTTACCACTGTGATATTGGAAAAATGAAATTTTATTGTTCTCTTTTGCATCTGATTAAATAATGACAGTAGAGCTAAAGACACTTTGTTAAAAGACTAATAATGGAATCTATAAAATCAGATAAACAATTAATTGTAAATGATGACCTGGCTGAGCCCAAGGCAGTGGTCAAATGTGTCATCAGTTTATTGAATACTTAACCTAAAACACAATATTAAAATAGGTGCCAAATGGAAAGTTTGGAATAAACAGTATTATGTCTCTACGATTCTTTATTAGTAAAGCTTCAACACAATGCTGAGAAAAGTTAAAATATACTTTATAACATATTCCCAGAAAATATATTTAATAATAAATTATTAAGTGCAAGATAGTACTTACAAATATATTTTGTGAAGATATGCAGCATTCTTATTTAAAGTGGAAAAGGTAGTTTAGATTTGAGATAGGCTCATTTACTATACCTGTCAGCAACTAACAGTTGCACCTTTTCTTAGACTCTTTTAAGTAGCCACAGAGGCTCAGGAAAATACCTGTTTTAATTAGGGAATAGTTAAGGTGTTCCTGCCTTTAAGGAACTACTAATAAATAAAAGGTATAGCAGCATCAGGTCTGAAATTCATCTTTCTCTCTTTGGATTAAAATATTGCATCACTAGCAACTAGTGTGTAATCTTAAACATCTAAATCATTTTGTTAATACTTTTAAATTTTTATTGGAAGAATATACAGTCAAATCTTACCCATTTTTGAAGTATAAGACATGGGCCCTCTGAAGTCCAGTTTCTAAAAAATATCCAAGTTCTTGTTCATGTGCTCCAGGCCCAGGTTTAGGACTTCTGTTCTGCATATTGGTAATCATTACCTAGGAGATCATAGAAATAAATAAATAAATTCCCCCAAATGATTTTTTCCTTTACCAGTGGGACGCAGAGATAGAACAGTCTCTACATTGCCCTCTAAATAGGAGGGTTGTCATGTAAGCAAGCTTTCTTCATCAACATAAGTGATCTTCATGCCTATCTTCTACATTAAGAAATTGCCTGGAATCAGCCATTCATGGTGGCTGTTCAGTTTAAAGAAATAATGGGTACCCTATTATGGCATGTAAATTTTTTAGAACAGATTAAAAAAAATGATGCTTCTCTTTATTAGCTGGGATTAGTTAAAATAATCTATATAGAGGTGAAGAATGGATTATTTAAACCAAATAATAAATTGTCAAATCTTAAAAAAAAAAATTAAACCTATATATAGTATATGGGAGTAATCCCAGAAAAAGTAAAATAAAAAAATAAAAATTAGTTACTTAATTGAAATTACCTATCCCATCTTACCCTTTCTATTTCCTGGAGATACAGAAGGGCTATATCCCCAGCCTTCTCATAACACATTATAATTTCCTGCTCACGATCTGCATGGAGGTTGCTTGTTGAAGAGGATATTGGTAATTTTTCTAGACAAAGACCTAAATAAAGGACAATTTAATTTAAGAAAATAACTTTATTTATTTATTATTATTTATCATATTTATATACCGCCCCATCTCCACAAGGACTCGGGGCGGTTCACAGCAAATAAAAACACAGTATACAATTCTAAAAA
>JAEANM010013903.1:0-14215 GCA_017656035.1 Myanophis thanlyinensis | reverse complement strand
AACGTCTCTCTAGGCCTCTTTTTCGGCGTTTCATTTCCCTAAGCTCCTCGGAGAACCAGGGAGCCAACTGGGATCGATTTAACAACCATGATACTACCTTAACTGCAATAATTCACTTAACAACTGGGGCCAGAAAGGTCGTAAAATGGAGCAAAATTCACTTAACAAATGTTTCAGTTAGCAACAGAAATGTTGGGGTGAATTGTGGTTGTAAGTTGAGTACCTGTACAGGTAGTCCTTGACATACAACCACAAATGGGACTAGAATTTCTGTTGTTAAGCAAGATGGTTGTTAAATGAATTTTTATTGTTTGGTGAAAGTCATATCCAACTCTTTGCAATTCCATGGACAATACCATGCCAGGTCACCACTGATCTCCACTGTCTTCTGGATTTTGCCCAAATTCATGTTCATTGCATTGATGACGCTATCTAACCATCTCATCCTCTGCCATTCCCCTCTCCTTTTGCCTTCAGTCTTTCTCATTACCAGGGCCTTTTCCAATGAGTCCTCTTTTCTCATTTGATGATCAAATATTTGAGTGTCAGCTTCAGTGTCTGTCATTTCAAAGGATGGTCAGGGTTGATTTCATTTGATTGACTGATTTGATCTTGGAGACTCTCAAGAGTCTTCCCCAACACTACAGTTTGAAACCATCCATTCTTCGATGCTCAGCCTTCTTTATGGTCCAGTTCACAGGAAAAACCATCCCAACTTTACAACTTTTTTTTTTGCCATGAATTGCTGCTGCTGTGAAATGAATCAATGGTCATTAAAGGAGTCCAGCTTCCTCCATTGCCAGAAGATGGCTGGGAAGGTAGCAGTTGACAACTAACTGACCCCAAGACACTGTAATAGTTGTAAATACATCCCAGTTGCCAAGTGCCCAAATGTTGATCATGTGATTCTGGGAATTCTGCAACAGTTGTAAGTACGAGGATCAGCTGTTACATTTTTCAGTGTCATATTTGATTATTAAATGAATGGTGATAAGTTGAGGATAGCCTGTATGTCTTGGCACCTTTTTTCTTTTGTGTCCCTCAGAGTCTGCCGTCATCTCATTCCTAGGCCATGAGTACAAGAAGTAAATTATCCTTAGCCTAACAGGTGGCAAAATAATATTTTTCTCCCTTGTTTTAACAACAGCCATGGCAACCTCAAACTATTTAAAATCTGTTGTTTTGTCACCACTACTTTGGAGGAGGTTAGGTGAGATCAGAAATCAGCAGTGTATAGTTTCTGCCTACTCTGAGTTGGGTATACTGTATAGTATTTCAGCTCAGCAATGGAGAAGATGACACTGCTTTGAAAATGTGTTGGTCATGATAGGAGAAATGCAAAGGAAATAGCATGTGCACAAATGGTTAAGGAAGAGTGAAGGATTCCTTTTCCTCCATCTTTTTCCTCTTCCCAACCAACAGTATAAAGTGGGTTGGGCTGATAAAGCTAAAGAACTTCCATGGCTGAGGAAGTTTAACACCTTAATCACTGTGCCACATACCAGAAGAGAGACATTATTGTTAGTTTGGGCCTCAAGACACAGGAATGCAACATTAATAATTTATTCATAGTAACAAGAACTTAGATAGCCCAATCATAAGGATTAGCATGATGGAAAAATAGGACAAACTTGAAGTAGTAACTGTTAACAGATAACCAAAAATTCCATACAGGAATGTTTGATGCACAGAACTGGTTGCGTTGAGTTGTCCATGCCCAACCCAAACTAATATATCTATTTCAAATGCTTTGATTTATTAGAACAACACTGGTATAGACTGAAATGTTTGTTTAAATTCATACATTCATTCATTCAATTTCTATAGCCGTCCAGCCCAACCAACTGATTTTGTGGTAGAAGCAATATTAGGAGATTATTATTAGGAGTAGAAAAAAGCCATGTTTGAAGGATTTTTGGGGTGACACCAGCTCTATCTTATTGTCTCCATACAATAACACAAAGTCTTGTGGATTTTGTTTCAGCTGACACTTCAAATATTCAAAATGCTCCAGGTTTTGTTTCTGCCAAGCTCTGATCCAAAATAGTTCAGCATAACTTTCATTATTTTCTGCTTTGAAACATAATATATATTCCCATTTAATGCATTGTATTTTCTTTTTATAAGAATTAATATAAAATATTTTGGGTTCAAATACTTTCTGCTTAAACAGCAAATGTAAGCTGTGGCCAGGAATATCTCCATAAAATTACATCTTATGTTCCAGTTGTGGCTATTCATAACAGGTAGTTCATAATAATTTCCTCTATATTAGACTGCACTTGAAGCCTATTCAGAAACTTTTTAGCATTTAGCAGTCTAAATAGCTATGGAAGAAACTACATTCCCCAGTTATATGGTTCCAATGGCAGTTACACTGACTGACAGCTTCAGGATGCAATTCTAATTACTGGCTAGGGTCTCCATAACCTGGAGATCTCTTCCTCTAAACCCAGTATGCCCAACTAATGAGATCTAGCAAAGAAGACTTTCAGAAGGTCTCAACATTGAGAATGCCATCTACAGGCTTTTCTAGTGTGGACCCTCCTTCTAGAATATCTACCTCTAGATATTTGGACTACCAGCTTCTAATTATATTTGCAGTCTAGCGAACATAGCTCTTCAGACTGATATTTTGGGAATGCTTGATCCTGCTGTCTCAACCATGATACATCAGGGTCTTTTTGTGTATATTACTTATTAACAATTATTGGCAATTACTAATTGTTAACATCTTTGTAAGTGTTTATATTTTACTTTTACAATATTGTATTTGCAAGCTGCTTGAAGCCTTTGGAAATGGAACTGCATATAAGCTAAACTAAAATACACATATACACACAATTTTTCTTTAATTGTGTAAAATCACTTTGTCAATTGCTGGCTTAGGTCCCTTGTTACATGAAGCCATGGTTTGCTATTCTTGCTAAATCAGAAAGGGCTGATGGGAATTTTTAAAAAGTGGCATTTGGAAAATCCGGCAATAACAAACTTTAAATCCTAACCTCACCAAATGAAAATGAGTTATTTTAAAATTTGATTAAACTTGTTTTGGAGATTAACAAATTTTATGAGATTTGAAATTTTAGCTGGGTGTACAAACATGGAGTCCTGTAGTAAAACTATTTTTACATTTTATACATTGTCATTCTACTCAAGCAACCACTTGAAACACACATAAGAATTTATGTTGTAGTTTAGTCTGTTGCACGAATGATGCTATTTTATTTTAGGTGTTATTGTAAATTCCTAGTTTTGACCATGAAGCAATAAGGAATCCATGTATATGAAAAGAGTGTTTGCCCTTGAGTTAAAACTGATTGATGCAGCATATCTGCATCCAATATATTGTCTGTTATCTCACAAGAATTTTGGAATAAGTCATCCTGGCCAGCTAGTACAGGAATGTCAAACTGGCGGTCCGTGGACCAGATGCATCATGTGCAGGCCAGATGCGTTACAAACAGGCCACACCACCCATTCTGCAAAAGCAAAAATGTTGCGATACATCACGACGTGATCGTGTTTGACACCCGTGACTTAACACATCAAAAACTGAACTCAAATGATGTCTGCTCCTTCCAACTGTGGAAGATCATCAATTAAAGGTTTTTTGTCAATAACAATTGAAAAGATCTGGCTCTTCATTATAATAGAGAAAGAGGAAATACAGTCCATTCCTGATTTTGGCAGGTCCAGCATCAGCATTCAATACTGTAGCTCAGTTGCGGTTGTCAGCCACAACTAACTATTAACATTTCACACAAAATCCTAGAATTATACTCTCTGTTGTAGGATTTGGGAATAGCATAAAATGAAAATAGTAGCTGTAACAATATAGTGTTACTTTGATAAATTCAAAAGTTTATTATTTCTGTCACTTTAAAAACCAGAAATCCATCAATATATGAGAGTCTGTGAGGTACATAGCGAGAAGAGACCTGGATTTTCATGGAGAGATTTTAAGTATAATACAACCTCAAAATATATTTATGACTTTTCTGTTCCTCTATATATTTAAATATGACATGCTGGAGCTTCTAGTGTAAAACCCATTAAATATAAAAAAGGGGGGAAATGTGAAAAAAAGTATTGTATATCATTGTATAGATAAACCCAGAATTCATTAAGCATTAGCAGCAAGCGAAAGAGCATCTAAGCAAAAAAAAAAGAAATGGTGAGTTAAATGCTTGCTATTTAAATAGCACTATTTTTCTTAAGTAACCTTGAAAAATGTACTTATTTATTCATATTCCTGCTTTTGGAGGGAATTGATTTGAAACAATTTTGAGTGCAATGACAGTTAAATTCCTAATATCCTGCATGAACGTTCCCCCCACCCGACCCTCTCCTATTTCCTTAGATAAGATGGGGGTGCATACAAGTGCAACAACTTAGCTCTTTTTTCCTTGGGACTGCTTCTTGCTAAGCATGCACTTGAAAATGACAATTCACCCAACTTTGGGTGGCCTCCCATATTTTGGTTCTGGCCAATGTGCACAACTGCACACAAGTTACCCAACCACCTCAAAAAAACTGGTTTGCCTTTTTTTTTTTAAAGGGGGGGGGGCTGGAAGAAACTAGCCCAAAGACACCAGATGGTTTAAGGCAAGACAGTCACCTGATATCCAGTCCAGGCCCTTTAACCATTATACAAAACTAGCTCTCAAGAAAGACCAGGGGGATAGACTTAAGTATTGAAGTTCCACCATTCTGGGCAGATGCCTTTAAAATCCAAGTGAAAACAGTAACAATATGTTTAGAATGAAAAAACTTTATGGCTATTTCATTTAACAGAAAATGTTCCAGGTTATGCTTCTAGGTAGGGTATATTATTTTTTAAAAAAATACTCAAGATCAGTAAATGTTATTATTATGTAGCTGTTTTCATTTATCCATTTTCAAAATGACAATTACAAATTAAAATTTTTGAAATCTGTATTACCCAGTTTCCATGTACTGTATGCAGATCTAGTTCGTTTTCTACTGTAGTTACTTCCAGCTATTATTAAATCCTGGGAATTTTAACAATTTCCCAGTATTTGATTAGCAGGAATTGAAATTGAACATTATAATTTTTTAAAAGAATCATAACACAGCAACGGCAGTTATTATAAGGGCACTCTTAAAGTGTTTTGTTTAATTCTAAGGACTAACAATCAAATGACAACATCACAACCACATGGGAAGAGAAGCTTTCTAATCAATTCCATTAAGGCCATATCCTGTTCACACAAAGATTCCTACAGTGAATACAGATTCTCTCTCCATTTATATCAGAAGACCATGGAATTCACACACAGTTCCCCACTGGTATTCTCAAAGTATCTGTGAGCTTGAACATTTAGAAATGAAGATAGAATCTAGGAGAGAATTTCTAATGCTGAAGAAATTTGTATAACTGAGTTCCAAGTTAATATAAAACATTTTTATGCCAAATTACATTTGGACCTGTCAAAAGCAATTCATAAATCCATACTTTACATAGTTTTATTCCACTAGAAATTGTGATTTTATACATAGTATAAAGGGCATCATGATAGCACACACATACTTTACCATACTGTTAAAAACCATTTACATAACTATTAAGTACCCTATTATTAAAGCAATATTCAGATACCTTTTAAAAAACTACATATAGATGAATGTTTATCATATGCATGGTGCCAAAATGTGTCCATAATATTTTTCACTTTAAAACAAAACATGGCAACTTAAAACTAGCTTAAAATTATATGGTCCATGTGTCATCAAGTCAGATGTTATGAAGAACTAAAATTGTTAAACATCAGATAAATGGGAAAGATCTTTTATCATTACATTCTGAAAATTTTCTATTGTGTGAAATGGAAACAATTAGCATTTTCAATGGCACTTCAATGGCACTGAACACTTCGTTACTATATTAAATGGCATTTTGCCCCCAAGGTGGAAGATAAGTAAGATGGGAAAATGAGAGAAGAATAGGATTCTTCAATGCTTAGGAGGCTTAGACTTGATATCACATTTCTACACAATTTTAGTCATACATATAAATTGTGGAGAAGGGTGATATTACATACATAAACACAACAAGCCATGTTTATAGTGTACAAAATGACCATGGAAACGAACCTTTAATTATGTAAACAAATCAGCACACAATTTCTTCATTTTCCCTTTATAGCATGGTGCAGAATATCAAGTCTCTTAAGAACCACAGCATCACCAACACAAATAAAACTTTAGGCTGTATTCACGGAAAGTCTGTGATGCCTTTATTCTCTCCCTTTCCTTTCTCTCAGAGTTCATGAATGTTTTGAGTTCAATAAATAGTACAAAAATAATCCTTTATTTAAAAATCTCCAGATGCATTGTCCTAGAGCCTGTACCATAATTTGTAAGAGCAATTATTTTTTTTATTTTTTTTTTAAAAGGAGCCCACACAAATGAAAACCTTGTGGCAATGGCTATTTTTAGATTCAGCACCTTCTTTGTCTCTGGCTGCAATTTCTGTTCTTCCCGTTAAGGAAAGCAAATCTTCTTTGCCTTCGTCTGAGCTAACTTCTTTTCTTGGCTCAGATTTAGAGTTCAAAACGCTCAGCTTATTGTGTAAACCTTTCTTCTTGCGCTTGGAGGTCGAACATTCCTACTATTCCATTTTACTGAGTGTTATGGCAGATTCATTCATCACCTTAACTTCTCCGCTCCTGGGCCAGCTTTATGTTTTAGAAAGAGAACGTTTGAGTCTGAAATGAATCCCGTGACAATCACCTAAACCAATGCCTGGCACCAAGGATGAATATGAGTTGGGCTCTTGCTGCCTGCGTCATGAGATGCAATTCTTCCCCCGAGTTCAAAGTCGTTAGCATTCTGCATCTACCGTGTGTACCGTCACTGCAGCCTGTAAGTGGTGACTATGATGGGGGGCGGGATGATGCAACCTGTAGTGGTGGAACTTGTGACTCAAAAGGGCAGCAGTCTGAGGGGGGGTCTCCAGGTCTAAATCTTCATCATGATTTCCCACATCTACGCCAGCTGATAATGGGTCATTATTGCAGGGAGGGTTTTCGCTGTCTTCTTGAGGACTCATAGTACTGTAGCCTGAAAAACAAAGCCACATGAACCAATAATGTTCATAATACTTAGAAATGATAATTCGTATTCATAATTTAACACACTACAGAAAGGAAAAATCATCACCTCACAATGCTGACCGTTGCAGAAGTGTTAGGTTATTTATACAAAGTTAGGTTTCCTTTCTTTCATATTTTTTCTTTGAGGTTCCTGATTTTGCCCCCCACCCAAAACCCCTCAGAATATTATGGAAAGAACACTGTTGCATATTTATTATTTAATTGTTGTGCCTGTGATAATTTGACTAATGTAATTCATTAGGTTTTGAAAAGTTAGCTGGGTGACTTTGGGCCAGTCACTCTCTCTCAGACCAACCCACCTCACAGGCTTGTTGTTGTGGGGAAAATGAAAAGGAGAAAGGAGTATTAGGTTTGCTCTCTGCCTTGAGTTGCTTTAAGTGATAAAAGGCAGAATAAAAAAAATACATAAAACACATCAAATAATTATATACATTGTTTAATATTTTGTGATTTTTATTAGGCTTCAAATAATTTCCTTTATGATTATACAAATTATTTTTCTTCAATAGCTTCCTTTACTGTAACAAGATGTAGATAATATTTGAGCAACCTCCTCAAACTCCTCAATGTCAATTTGGTGGACCAACACACAATAAACAGAATTGGTCCACCATTTTAGGTGTGCTATTTGTAAACCTGTTCTCTTCCATGCGTGGAGCGGAAACTGAATTCCTCCAGTGGGAATTTGCCTAAAGAAATGAGCTCCATTCATGAATTCCACCTGAACAGAACAAAAATTGAAATTGCATCTTATCAACTTACAGAAAGAAGAATAGAAATGGTTTTCTACGGTAATGAACTTTCTCAAATTAAATGGAATGTCCTTGATGTCTGTATAATGGACGATGAGAATAACCTTGGGAGACAGAAGGAGTTGTACCCTAGACTAAGCAATCCTGATAATAATAATTAAAAAAGGGAGTCCAAAGGAGGAATGGGGATGGAGGAAAAGACTCAAAAGGGCCCCTCCCAAGTTCTCTGGAAAGTAAAGATAGGCAAGGGAGGGGAAGTGATGCCAGACTTAATATAATTCTTACCCTAGCCTTTCAGTAAAGCTAGCATTAATTCTTATTGTTTTGGTTTCTTCTCTGGGCTACCTTGAAGGATTGGCTGCCTATCAAAGCCATGGGGCAATTGGAGGAGAGGGAAAGCTAGCTGTAAGCATAAATAATGTATGACTCAGACCAAAAGCAAACTGTATCAATAATTAACAAATATTGTAGGAGTCACAAGATGTATGGATCAAACTCTTCCTGCTTTTTTCCCTCCTCATCCTTGACTTCCCTTTTTCTTATTGTTCTGTAGGCATGTGCATAACTTGCCCTTCAAAGAATGGAAAGTTCCAGAACGTTCTGTCTATGTCGTTCTGTTTGCACTCAGTGGCAATTTACATAATATTGTTTGTTTATTAATTTTTATGCCAACCATTTCATTATTGAAAGCAACTCTGATGGGTAAATTAATCCTGAGCACTGGATCTGACTTCCAGAAAAGCGCTAAAGTCCTTGGGAATGGTCAAAGAATGAGCACACCCAGTACAATGATAGCATGGCCAAACAGAGAGAGAATAGTCTATTTATTTCCTTTTGTCCTAGTGCGGGGTGGGCAATTACGGTTCCTTCATGACTCGTGGACAACTCCCAGAATTCCTGAGCCAGTCTGGCTCAGGAATTCTGGGAACTGAAGTCCATGAGTCATGAAGGAGCCGTAATTGCCCACCCCTGGGATAAGATATGTTATGTTACTATTCTACATCTGTTTGCCACATGGGGTCAATTTGGATCTTAAGCACTCTCAACTTGTTTGGATTCCCACCATTATTTCATGTTTGAGATAGATAGTCAACATGGTGAGGCAAAAAAACAAAAAAACAACCAACCACCTTTCAGGAACGATCCACAATTGTTTTTTTTATCAAGAGGCAACTGGACTTTCTGGGTTGGTTTTTTTGAAAGACATTTCACTTCTCATCCAAGAAGCTTCTTCAGCTCCGAAAAACAAAGGTGTTCTGGCGAGCTGAAGAAGCTTCTCGGATGAGAAGCGAAACGTCTTCGAAGAAAAACCAGAAAGTCCAGTTGCCTCTTGAACAAAAGCACTTTTGGGACAACCACGACCTGGATGACTGAGAATCAGAGGCTACTTGTAATAATGGTTCAGAAGACGTAGTAAACGTAGCAACCTGGCTTCAAACAGGGAAGAGTTGATCGAGTAACTTCATGCCAGTGTTTTGGTTGCTGGGCCCGATTGAAGGTGTTGGTTTTAATCACTGCACCAACACTGAAGTCTTGAGGCGGTTCCCTTGCTGATTTAGTCTCTGGGGTATTGTATGTTTTTCAATTTTAATTAGTTGTAATTTTAATTTTTCAAAACTTTAATTAGATATTTCCCCTAGGTAAGGTAAGGAAAGTTCTAACTCAGGCTTCCCTATGTGCTCATCTCAAGAGGAATTGCAGTAGGTTTCCATTCCTCATGAAGCAGGGGTATCAATATTACACATTAGAAAGCCCTGTCCACTTATTTTCCTTTTATTACAAGGTTAAAACCATTATGTTCTAGTCCAGTGTTTCTCAACCATGGCGATGTTAAGATGTTTGGACTTCAACTCCCAGAATTCCCCAGCCAGCAAAGCTGGCTGGGGAATTCTAGGAGTTGAAGTCCAAACATCTTAACATCGCCAAGGTTGAGAAACACTGTTCTAGTCAGTGTAAAGCTGGATGGATCCAGGTATCACTAAAACTTTTTTGGGTACTGTTGGATGATTATTGTTTGTTTGCTCCAACACTGGAAATTTTGAAGGAGAGACTGGACAATTATTTACGGTATCTGAAATGTAAAGAGTTTCCTGCCCCAGGCAAGGGGTTGAACTAAAAGACCTCCAAGATCCTTCTAATTTTGTTATTCTGTTTTTACGGTTATTCTATTGTAAAATACTTCAGGTTTTAAAAGTACAGCAATATATAAACAACACTATAAAACAATAGATAAATAAAATATGAGGTGATATATACCAGTGGTGGCAAACCTTTTACTTACCGAGTGCCAAAAAGTACGTGCTTTGTGTGTGCCATCTGCACTTGCGTGCGGTTCCTCCATGTGTGCTGCATGTTCAACTGCACCATCTGCGCATAAATGCAGCTTTTGCACGGGCAATGCACGCATGGTGCGCTCAGGCACTCACGCACACATGAGCAATTGCGTGTGCATGCGCAGGAGAGCTCCGAAGTCCAGCTGGATTTCCTGCTGCAATCCCACGCATGTACAGTGGAGGCCCAAAGACCGGCTGGGTCTCTGCAATCACGCATGTGTGCATGAGCAATCACATGTGCATGCTCAGCTGGAGGTAAATTGGCCGACAGCTTGTGTGCCCAGCAAAATGACTCTGTGTGCCACCTGTGTCACCCTTGCCATTGGTTCGCCACCACGGTGATATATTATGTATGATTGTCAAGTGACTAATACAGATGTGACTGGCCAAGGAAAGTCTTTCAAAAAGTAAATAATTATTATATCCAGAACAGAGAGCCAGTCTAGTGCAGAGGTTAAGGCACTGGTCACAAATCAGAAGATTTGTTTACTTCCGAAGAAGTAAATCAGAAGAAGTGTTTGACTTCCATTTTAGGCACAAAGTCAGCTGGGTAATCTTGGGCCAGTCATTCTCTCTCAACTCTAGGAAGGTGGTAACGGCAAACCACTTCCAAAATATTGCCAAGAAATCTGCAGGGATAAAATCCAGACAGTTGTCCAGAGTCAACACTAACTTAAAGCCGAAATAGTCATCACACACATGAAATGTCTCCAGAAAGAAATCATAAAAGTACTCATTTACATATCTGAGCATGTTTGTATGTAATATTCAACAAATACCTGTAAATAATTTAACATCCTCTTTTTAACAAGAGAAATTTTCCTTGTTGAGCCGACTAGAACATACGAAACCATCTTCTCTCCAAATAAAATCCAGTCTAAAGTACTAGCCGTACAAATGACACCACGTCAAGTTTCCCTAAGTTATTAAAGCTGAAGTTGGAAACAAAGAACCGATATAATCCTTCACACTAAAGCCAGGAAAAGAGTGATTGATATTTGCAGTAAGTAGACAGATTAATGTCCACCCCTTCCCCAATTTTGCAAAATAAATATACTGAGATTAAAGGACAGAAACAATGTGCCAACGAAGGGGAACACCAATCATATTCCCTGACACAGCCAGCCCCTCTGTTGCAGAAAACCAGCATTTAGATCAGGCAGTCCTGATTCATTATTTTTCCAGCTTCAAGGATTCTAGAGGCTGAATGTGGGGGAAAAAAACCCTGCTGTTACAACCTGGAGAGTGTAATTTACAGGAGTGTCAGTGCTTTATTTATTTATTAATCCAATTTACATGGCTGCCGATCAATCACGCCGAACTAAACAAAAACAAGGGATTCCTAAAGAATTCAAATTGAATTACATCAAGCCTCAGCGAAACCAGATATACCTAGCCATATCAGAGCCCCATCCTAACATCCCTGGATCCAGTCCTTGGGGGAAGAGCCAGATCTTCCCAGCCTTCGGAAGGGCAAACAGAATAGGGGCTGCATATATTTTGGGGAAGAGTCTGATACAAAGGGCAGATGCCATGAGAGAGAAAACTCACTTCCTAGGGCAGTGACGGCGAACCTTTTAGTTACCGAGTGCCAAAAAGTAGGCGCTTTGCGTGTGCCATCCGCACTTTCATGCGGCTCTTCCACATGCGCTGCATGTGCAACCACACCATCTGCACATGCATGCAGCTTTTGCACATGTAATGTATGCGTGCTGCACGCAGGCACTCAATCGTGTGTGCATGCGCAGGAGAGCTCCGAAGACCAGCTGGATTTCCTGCTGCAATCGCAAGCATGCACAGTGGAGACCCAAAGACTAGTTGGGTTGCATGTGCATGCTCAACTGGAGGTAAGTTGGCTGACAGCTTGTGTGCCCAGCAAGATGGTTCTGCGTGGTACCTGTGGCACCAGTCATGGTCCTAGGGCCTACCAAGGGACACTGTTTTATTGACAGAACCTGGAACATGTCCCTTCTGCCAGATTTGGTAGGATGGTGTTAGGAATGTAAAACTAACAGCTGGGTTGTCAATATATTAACCAGGATTGTTACTGTAACTTTAAGAAAATGTGATTGGCTGCTGCTTTCTCAAGCAGCCATAAGATGGAGCCAGAATCACTGGTAGATGCTGGTTATTGGTTGGTTGGCTACTGTTGCAGAGGAGATAGAAGAGCGAGGATATACTGTGAGTTGCTACTGTTTGCAATCTCTGTGTACCGAACTGTATATTTGTTATTGGACTTTGATTATTGGATTATCCCTGAACTGAACTGTCTGATGACTGACTGACTTGACTGTGTATAAATTTGGACTGATTGATGGATTTTGCAAAAACCTCTATTTCCAAGGAAAGTAAAAACCTATTTTTCTACTCAGTGTCTCTGTATTTTGGTTATTGTATTTTACCACACCACTTCACTCTCACAATGCTTCGCTACACACTTGTTCTCCTAACGGGGGACTATCCTTAACAGATGGGGTAGAAGCCACCAGGAAAGATGCTCCCTCAAGTAACCTGGTACCATGTCCTGTGGTCTTTAAAGTGATAAACGGCACCTTGAATTGTTCTGGGAGACAGTGTAACTCATATAGTTGTGATATGGGTGGACCATGTGATACCTCATCCTGCCCTCACCACTACATTCTGGACCAACTGAAGTTTCTAAAAGCTCTTCAAGGTTAGTTCCAGTATTTTGAATGAATTCTTATCTCCCTTTTATTTTTGGACAACTTAAAAGTAGTCAATACAGTAATATTTGTAATATAATGAAGGCATACTAGATTCCCCACAACAATGGTATGAAGCAAGTTAGGCTAGCCCAGTCATCCAGTTAGCTTTAATGACTGAGCGTAGACTGGGGCTCATGGTCTCCCAATTAATAGTCCAGCGATTAGCCATTACATCATACTGGCTCCCAATATAAAGAAGATTTTTATCCACATGGTTGTCTCCAAGTGTTTAGGACAATAACTCGCATCACACTTAAATTTTCAGAATCCTGGACAGAATTGATGCATATTGAGGACTAAAGCATTTAGCACAGAGGAAACTTGATGCCACATTTAATGAACTACAGGTAATACTTGACTTACAACCACAACTGAACCCAAAATTTCTGCTGCTAAGTGAGACTTTTGTTAAATGAATTTTGCCCCATCCTACCCCTTTCATCCCATATTTGTCAAGTGAATCACTGCAGTTGTTAAGTTGATAACATGATTGTTAAGTGAATCCTTATTGACTTTGCTTGTCAGGTCACAAAAGGTAATCCCAGGACACTGCAAGCGTCATAAATATGAGTCAGCTGTCAAGTGTTTGAATTTTGACCACGTGACCGTGGGGATGTTGCAACGATGGTCGTGAGTGTAAAAATCAATCATAAGTCACTTTTCAGTGCTGTTGTAATTTTGAACGATCACTAAATGAATTGTATAAGTTGAAAACTGCCTACATCAGATTCACTTCTTTTCAAGTCACGAAGCTTTTATAGGGCAAATTATAGTTTCTTAGCCTCAGATAATGAACCCCAAATTAAGAGACAGGGAGGTGGCAAGTGTTTTCTAAAATATTTATGATTTAATTTACTCTCCAACTTCCTGCATATACAACCACTCATGATAGCATATAGCAATTAAAAAATATTGACTGAAAAACACAATATACTCAATACAATCAAACTACTTCAGGTAGAGAAAGTTGATCTTAATGGTTGCTTAAGCACACATTTTATTATTAGAAACCCTAATATGGTTTTAAGAAAAATGATTCATCACACCCAGTCATTAGCATTTGAAGCTGGAACAGGTGAGAGTTTTATCACTTGCAAAGAAGAGGTATGGAAATTGGCTCTGTGGAACTAAACAGAACATAGACCATCCAGGGTGGACATGAATGAAGAAAGGAAACAGACAAAATGGAATACAGTGGTACCTCTACATACGAAACGCTCTAGTTACAAAATTTTCGAGTTACGAAGAGCGTCTTCAAGAAAATA
>JAEANM010013902.1:0-14215 GCA_017656035.1 Myanophis thanlyinensis | reverse complement strand
TCTGAATAGTGGAAGGGAAAAAGCTGAATTTATAAGATGTTAGACAGAGAGGGAGTGAAAAATATTTTTTCTATGATTATATAAATTTCCCGAATAGTACAAAAAATTTCTTCTGCCAGCTAATTATTATAAATGGAAAATAGTGGTAAAATATAATAACATATAGTTATTCTATAAATAGAAATGGTATTGGAATAATAATGGTTTTCTGCTCAAGTATCCCCCAGAAGGATCAGAAAACAATTTCTCTTGCATTGATGAACAAATTCTTGTTTTCAGTCCTACACGCTTGATACTGTTAATAAGGAACTTGTTTTCTAGCCTATTTCTCCAATCAGGAAATGAAAGTTGGGTATTATTTAGTTCAGATCAAAATATTCTGTGAAGTGGGATTGAGAAACAAAGTAACTATCAAAAACCAATGAGCAACATATAATTTTTAATATGAATTGGCAAGTAATTGTACTAACCTCCTGATGTGCCTAATCCTGTGCAAATACTAAAAGAATTTACAGGACTTTTCTCAGTGTATCACTTTCACACAACAAACATAGCACTTGGATAAAAGTTTCCAAACATGATTTCTAACTTCTTTTGGTAAGTCCAGAAAAAGCTAAACCTACCAAGCTTTGGATTCTGTACATGGTTATAGCCTAGATCAGTGGCTCTTAAATTATTTGATGCAATTATTTCTTTTCTCAGTCTCAGATAATGTAATAACCCCCTCAAAAATATTCCTGTTTTACACAAGTGTCTGTTCCCAATTACATCCTCAAATTATAAAGAAGCAAATACAAATTGCTCCATTACCCCAGGATATATCCAAGTTGCCCCCAGTTTAAGAATCATTGGATCTGAATGGATCAAATATTCCCATTGGATAAATTAACTTCCTATTTTTTATTTTATTTTTTGTATAGGAATGCTTCTTTTTTTACTTTGGAAATGCATTCAAATCTGGTAAACAAGTATATCTCTGATTTTCTGCCTATTCCCAAAGCTGGCATTTCTCTTTTGAAATTAATTTAATTTCCCATCCCTTCCAAACCACGTATATACAGATGGAAATAGGAAATATGACATCATCACTAACAGACTGTAAAGTTGGTAGCAGGGAGTAGCAAGGAGAGGACAATGACAAAATAACAATGGCTAGAATCTTTGAATCAGAGAATTGGAACAGCACCCAAACACCTGATAGTTGGCTAACTGTGATGTAAGTTAGTCGAAAGAAAGAAAGAGAGTGCACACACTTGCTTGGATTAGGAACAATGTAAAATACATGAAACTGTTGCTAGTTCTAGTTTTAAAAGATACATACACAGAATTTTTATAGGAATTTTTTTCTTCTTTTTTAATATATTATCTTGCCCATGACAAGTTTGTATCATAAGGCAAATTGAATTTTTTTCACTGAGTGTCTATTACAAATACAGTCATTATTATAGAATGGTATTCATTATACTGTTGGGTTCCCCAGAATTTTCTTCAGGGCACTATTTTGATATTTCCTGGTATGTGTGTTTATTTTTGTATGTGTGTGTGTGTGTTTCACATTGGCTTCTGTTATCTCCAACATCTAGGATTCTAATATGTGTTTCACGAGTAATAAATTCTTCCAGATAAAGCTTGGAATAATAAAAGTCCAAAGAGCTGAAAACTGTAACCATAGTTCTGAAATGAAAACATCCAGCATCCTGAAGTCCCTCCTCTCATTTTAGATTTATTTCTGTTGCGCCTCTTCCATTTCCCATGTCCTTGAAGATTCTTAACATCAGATTTCCTAACTTCTGGACCTTCATCACTGACAATGATTTTAACACCAGCTATTAAACTTCCTTTATCCCTTCATCAAATCCTAATCTGGAAGTTATTCTTCCTATTGGAAAGCATTTGATCAGTCTTTCATTGAACATATCTTTCAGCTGTAGTCCTCAAAAGCCTCTCTGAATTCAAACTGGACTGCATTTTATATGAATGCTGTTAGTTTCGAGTTTCAGGAGTCAGTCTGATGTTGTCAGTCCTGAATAGTAAAAAAAGAAGAAAAAGACCCAGTGCTTGGAGTTCTTTTCATAGGTACCCATCTTAACATATTGTACTTAGACTTTCTGTCTCCACCAACTGTTCCTATCTTTCATTTTAAATTATTTTCTCTTTCGTTTTGTTTTTAGACCCCAGACAAGCACAGTCATCCCCTCCATGGTCCTATGACCAATCTTACCCATCATATTTGAGCCAGATGACTTCACCATCCATTCATTCCACAACTCCCTTGTCCTCCACACGAGGTACAGGGCTTCCTGCCATCACCGATGTGCCCAGACGGATCTCAGGTAAAGACTGTTTGAATTACACTAGTTATTTCAGAGGGAAAGCTAGGAAAACCAAGAACAGCTTAGCACATATGTACTGTACTTAGAAGATACAATATTTGTTTTTAGGTGCATATTACTAAAAAGAGTTGGGGTTCTTCTGTGAGGTAACCTCCACACTTTGCAGTGATTTGAATGCTGAAAATTCCTTGAAGTCTCAGGATCTCATTGCTTTACTACGCTTTGTTATTTTTAAAAGCAGGAATACTTCACCTCATTTGTATAAACAGCTCCTCCTTCTTCTCCTTCTCCTTCTTTTTCTCCTCCCTCCCTCCCTTAATTTGCCCATCCACTACTGTTAAAATCTCCATAGTGTAATACTTTGATCACTTCTACAGTTAGTAGACAGAGAAATGATTTTATCATGTAATCAAGATTCTTCTCAGAAGCTAGGAAATGAATAGAATAGAATGCCATCTTGGAATAGGTTGAGGATAGTAGCAATGGAAAAGGAATGAAATTTTCACAGAAATAATGCTGAGCACCAGCAATACTAAGTCTAAACAAATTATCACTTGTTAAAAATGTATGTTGGAAAATAATCTTATTCTTATATTGCAACCCAGACCTTCAGTGTCATCCTCTGTAGTTTTTTATTAGTGACCTGCTTGCCTGAAGTATAATTTATGATTAACTCGTAAAAAATTCCATATGATCTGCTTTCCTCATCTTTCTGTTAAGTTGGCAAGACACAGTTTTTGTCATTCCGTGCACCTGCTTGACTCTCAGCCAGGTGAATGTCTATAGAATATATCTATAGTATCATTGATAGGCTGAACTACAGCCAGGAGTCATACAGGATTTGAATTGTCTGGTTTCTTTCTTTTCTTTTATCTTAGGAATGGGAATTTGTTATATTTCAAAAGAAAGAGCAATAAGAATCAACATCTTTATCTCAGCTATTCAGGATTTACCTTCCTATTCATATTGGGTAGATGTATGACTTCTGGAAATGTCAGCCAATTCATTTTTTTTCTTTTAATTGAAGTAGAACCCATACAACTGATTTTAATTTTAGACCATCTTCACTTACTTCAAGTCTCTGTAGTGTCAAGTCAGTGATTTTTTTTTTTTTGCAGTTTTTGCTAATGGCAAGTATCTGTGGGAAGCAGTAGGTTGGGATCCAGAGCCCTTGTTTGTCAGTATTCATTCCAGCATAAGTGTTCACATGGGGAAGAGCCAAAAGACTTGGACATTTCATCTCATCCCATTAGAAAAGGAAAAAAAAACAGCAGCACATCCTTTGTTCATAGTTTCTAAGAAAAGGTAAATTCTTTCACTAAACTTAACATGGTGTTTCCCATCAACAAACCTTTTAGTTAGAGAATTATGGCTTCGAGGTGACTGAACAAGCTATACTTCATCTAAAAATACAGCCAAAAATGGATCATTATTGATGTTTTTAAACTGAGGCTATAATAAATGATCTTGAAATTTGAAATAATAGTACACATAGTGCCGATTTTTATTTTATAATGAGCAAGCATACAATGATTTTCCACTATTATTGATATTATTCCAATAATGTGGCAACCCCTAATGGGAACAGCCAAAAGAAGGAGAAGAATTGATAGAATTCCAAAGAAGCAATAGGAACAGGGGAAATATTTACATGAAATATCCTATTGTGACTAAAAAATAGCAAATTAGAAAGGAAGACAATTAAAGAATTTCATTATCAGAATTGGAAAAACACAGAAAGCCAAATGTTATATCAAGAAAGATAATCCTGATCTAAGAACCAGCAAAGAATTTTAGGTATTTTAAAGGTATTTTAATATATTTTAAATATTTTAAATTTCGATAAACTTTTTAGAATTTATTAATTTTAATAGTATTTTAATAAGCAGCAAATTTAATGTTTTTAGATTGGTTTTTAGAATTTGTTATATTTTGTTTTTACCTGCTGTGAACCGCCCCGAGTCCTTGCGGAGATGGGGCAGTATATAAATGTGATTGATAAATAAATAAATAAATAAATTTCATGCTTATATTTACATCATAGTTGCTTTTCGGTACCTGGAAGAGAAATATCAGCCTATTAGCTAATTGTAGATTAGTTTTTTGTCAACAATTTAAAGAAAATTAAAAGAAAATATTAAAAATCTTTTAGTTAATGCAAGCTAGAGAGTGCCTGCCCACTGGCCATTCTTTACTGTCAGAGATTATACTGAGCCTACACAAGTCTGGATCTGGGAAGTTCTCATTTTTTAAATACTCCATACTAAGACTTCTCAAACAAATTTTTGTCCAAAATGCCTTCTATTCCAATTAACAGCATTCTGGATTCTTTCATCAGGCATTTATTCCAACTGAGTCTTGAAATGTCTACTCTCTTATTATTATGCCTAAATAACTTGTTAACCATTACTGGGTTTAGTTAGAATCATAGCAACCTCCATGATTTTATCCTTTGGTTTCCCACACCATTATATTTGCAAATATGCAGTGTAGTTTACCCCATCCATCTTTATTAAATACTGCTGGTTAGATGCTAGTGTCTTTTTTTGAAAGAGAAAGACAAAGGACTGGAATTTTAAGACCCCTTGAGTCTAAGTCCACTGTTGGTTGGAAAGCAGATTGCATGTCTTTGGGATGGTCAAACTCCATTACATTGTCTCAAGGGCTATCAAGACATAGTTGCATTATCATACCTGGGAGGGGAATTATGAGTTAATGATATCATTCCATTGCCCATGACACCTTATCTTTTTAATCATACAATATTTGTTTGATCTCTCTCTCTCTCGATCTCTCTCCATATGTATGTATGTATGTATGTATAATTTTTATTGTAATCCCTCAGAGTCACAGTCTGTGAGATGGACAGCTATATAAATATGACAAATAAATACATATTTTCTCAGTTCATCAAACATACATAATTGGAACAATGGGGAGACTGTTTTGAAGGGGAGGGTGATGTAGGAGAAGGACTGGCAGAGTCAGGGGAAGGCATTAAGAAAGGCATTAGAATTGTTCTGTAGCCACAAGTGAACTATGTTCAACCCCCCCCCCCCTTCAGTGCCATTGACCCTTATCTAACTCTAACTAGGTGTTGATCATTAGTTAAATTCCTGTGTCTAGGCTTTTAGCAATAAAGCAGTTAATTTGAACCTCTATGTGTGGACCTTGTGTTTCATGCCTGACCATCCCTAGCCCAGCAAGGTTGAGTATAGGTACATTTGGAAGCAATGACCATACCAATATGAGAATTTTAGGCTATATTTCAGCACAGTATAAATAAATAGCATAAGACAGAAATTAAGAAATATTCAAGGACATGAGAATACAACAAGACAAACAAAGACAGACCATATACCCTTTGGCCAGTCAGGGAGCTCCAAAGAGATGGTGGAAGCAATGCTTCAGAGCTAGCATGTATGAATCACATTCCTGGTTCGGTTTGCATGGAATAGCTAGGAGTTTCTAATTAGCTTATACATAGGTTCTGAAACACTGTTACTGATCCTGTTTTCAATGGTCTCATTTCACTAGAATTTGCCAACATAAGTCTATTTTATCTAGGAATGGTTTGTCTAGTCCTGACAAGAATGTAACCATCAACGTTAAGGAGTATTTGTTTACATTAAATGGCAATGAACTATTTCAATGTTAGGTAGTGTCTGTTTCCAAATTTTCTGTTTTGGTTTTGATTTTATTGAAGAGAGAGAATCATCCTATTTTACACAAGTATCCCACCAAGAACAAGGCAAAATAAAATATACCATTTAGTGACTAAAAAAATGCTTGTTTAATTCTGTACTACATTCTCAACCTTTATATAGAAATATAAAATTCTATGTACGATGCACCTAAGGGGAAAGAAGTCCCCAACATTATCCAATATCTTTTCACCAATTTACTGGTGAAACACTAGAACTATACTCAAATGATTTTACACGAGACTCCCATTAGTACTTTGTTACAATTGTGACATGTTTAACTTAGACCTGCTACAACTTTTCAGACAAACATTTATGGATTTTTTAAAAAAATAAGCAATCATTTATTTATAGAATATGCACAGCTGCCCATCTCAGCTATACACATTCTGTATGAGTCTAGGCACATCACAGTAAAAAAACCATAAAAACACAGAATATTATGAACATGTTTAATGTAGCCAAGGAAAGAAAGGAAGAAAGAAAAGAAATAAGAAGGAAGGGGGAGAGAGAGAAAGAGGAAGAGAGGGCGAGAGAGGAAAAGAAAAGAAAGAAAGGAGAAATCAATCAGTCAATCAATCTCTAATCAAAATACTATGCAAGTCAGGCTCCATTAATAGGATGGTTCCAATGTCCAAAGTAGAAGCCATGCTTTCTAGGCTTTCTGAATGGCTAACAGTAGAAGGCTCTGCAGATCTCATGGGGGCTGTTGTTCCAAACATGCCATGGCAAATAAGGCATGTTTCCAAGGCCCTGCTAAGATGGCATGTTTCATCGAAAAGTCCTAGAGTATGCTATCGTGTTAGAACTGAGGGGACAAATGGTACTTCAGTCAATCTGGTCCTCTACCAAATAGAGTTTTATAAGCAGTCACACCTTTAAATTGAGAGTAAAAGCGTACTGGGAGCCAATACAGCTTATAATGTAGCAGTGTCACTTAGATGCCTGAGGTGAACATCTTATTCCACTGCATTCTGGGCCAGCTGCAGCTTTTGTATGTTCTTCAAGTTGGAACAATTTAAGCAGGAGGGGGCCATAGGTGGAATGACCTTGGGAGACAGGAGGAAGTCTGGAAACCAAGGTAGTGGTTGGTTAAGAGGTAGCTCCGTCCATAGGTGTGGGGAAAGCATGGGAAGCGTATCAGAAGTAACTCTTCATAGTTTTCCAGAGGCTAAAAAGAGAGGAAAGGAGAAATATTTTCATTCTTGCAAGATTCTGCTTAATGTAATCTTATATTAAAGATCATGCTGATGCTCCTAGTTTTGCGTCATGTCTACTGCAACTACTGCAAAGAACTAAAAGGATAATTGGAAAGAATCTTGATAGCATCACATGGACAGCCCAGGTCAGGAATGTACAATTATGTATCATCAACATACTAGTAATATTAAACCTATGCTGACAGATGTCCTCAACCAGTAACTTCATACAGATATGTAATTAGACTAGGGCAGAGATGTCAAACTCACATCGTCACGTCATTGTCATGTGACATATCAGGACTTTTCCCCCCTTTGCTAAACTGGGCATGGGTGTGACCAGAAGTGATGCATCAAGCCCATGGTCCATGAGTTTGACAGCCCTGGACTAGGTAGACAATCAAGCACTCAGCACCCTACTGTTGTTGTTAGTTGCAAAGTCATGTTCGATCCATTGCAACCTCATGGACAATGTTCCTCTAGGCCTTCCTGTCCTCTATCATCCCCTAGAGTCCATTTAAGCTCACGCTGACTGCTTCAGTGACTCCATCCAGCCCCTTCTTCTTTTGCCCTCAATCATTCTCACCATTGTGCTCTTCTCCAGTGAGTCCTACCTTTTTATTAGTATTTGAGTTTCATCTTTAGGATCTGGCCTTCTAAAGAGTAGTCAGGATTGATCTCCTCTAGGACTGATTGGTTTGATCGCCTTGCAGTCCAAGGGACTCACAGGAGTCTTTTCCAGAACCATAATTCAAAGGCCTCAATTCTTTGGCACTCAGCCTTCCTTATGGTCCAACTTTTAAAGCCATACATTGCAACTGGGAAAACCATAATCTTTACATGTGCACTTTTGTAGGCAGAGTGATGTCTTTGCTTTTTAGGATGCTATCTAGCTTTACCATGACTTTCCTCCCCAGGAGCAAGTGTCTTTTAATTTCTTGGCTGTAGTCTCCATCTGCAGTGACCTTGGAGCCCAGGAAAATAAAATCTGTCACTACTGCCATTTCTTCCCCATCTACAGTATTTGCTAGGAATTGAGACGGACGGGTGCCATGATCCTAGTTTTCTTAATGTTGAGTTCCAAGCCAGCTTTTGCACTCTCCTTCACCCGCATCAAAAGGCTCTTTAGTTCCTCTTCACTTTCTTCCATTAAAGTGGTATCATCTGCATATCTGAGGTTGTTGATATTTCTCCTGGAAATCTTAATTCCAACGTGATTCATTTAGCCCCCCTATCTCATGATGTCTCTGTATATAAATAGGCATGGCGACAGTATACAGCCTTGCCAAACTCCTTTCTCAATTTTGAACCCATCAGTGGTTCCATGTCCAAGTCTCACTGTTGCTTCTTGACTTGCATATAGGTTTCTCAAGCGACAAATTAGATAGTCTGGTACTCCCATCTCTTTAAGAATTTGCTACAATTTGTTGTGATCCACACAATCAAAGACTTTAGCATAGTCAATGAAGCAGAAGTAGATGTTTTTCTGGAACTCCCTAGTTTTCGCCATGATCCAGCGTACGTTGGCAATTTGATCTCTAGTTCCTCTGCCTCTTCAAAATCCTGCCAGTACTTTTGGTAGTTTTCGGTCCACATACTGCTGGAGCTTAGCTTATAGGATTTTGAGCATAACTTTGCTAGCATGTGAAATGAATGCAATGGTGCGATAGTTTGAACATTCTTTGGCATTGCCCTTCTTTGGAATTAGAATGTAAAGTGACCTTTTCCAATCCTGTGGCCACTGTTGAGTTTTCCAGATTTGCTGGCCTATTGAGTGTAACACTTACTGCATCATCTTTTAAGATTTTGAATAGCTCAGTTGGAATACTGTCACCTCCACTAGCTTTGTTGTTGCTCAGACTTCCTAAGGTCTACTTGACTTCACATTCCAGGTTGTCTGGCTCAAGTTCAGTGGCCACCCCATCGTGGTTATCAGGGATGTTAAGCTCATTCTTGTACAGTTCTTCTGTATAATTTTGCCACCTCTTCTTAATCTTTTCTGCCTCTGTTAGATCCCTGGCATTTTGGTCCTTTAGCATGCTCATCTTTGCATGAAACGTTCCCTTCATATCTCCAATTTTCTTGAAGAGGTCTCTGTTCCTCCCTATTCTATTGTTTTCTTCTATTTCTTTGTACTGTTCATTTAAGAAGGCATTCTTGTCTCTTTTAGCTTTTCTCTGGAATTCTGCATTCAATTGGGTGTATCTTTCTCTTTCTCCCTTGCCTTTTGCATCCCTTTGGAAGGGAGTAAAGCTGGCTTTTCCCCTGCTACCTCCACTTCTGGAAGTGGCCTCAAACAAAGAATGAGAACTATAATATGTTAGTCCCTTCATTTCCAACCCTTTTTTGAATGTGTGCATTTACATTTTGAATGTTCATAAGGGTGGGGCTTAGATTATGACAGAACACCTGGCATTTTGCAGAATGTGCTCCTGCCTGAGAAAGATGGTGATTTTAGAATTAAACTGCTAGATTTTTCTATCTGAAAATGGTCTTCCCCTTACTTCTCCTAGGTCTTTATTTTTTATTGGCCTCCTATCCAGTGTTTACAGCGTATCAGTTTCTGAATTGATCACAATATTCTCAAAGGGAGGGAAAGTGCAAATGTAATATTGTACGGTACAGATGCCCTGTGAAATTGAAAAATAAATCCCTGTGGAATAAATACATTTATGCTATGTTTCAGCTTTCATAATGTGGATAACATGAACAAAGAATCCGTCATAATTGTTTGTAAAGAATTTCCTAGATCAGTTATGCTGCAAACATTGACAATCACTCACTTAAAAGTATTACAGTACTGCCTGTTGATGGATATGCTTTTTAAATAAAAAGAATGAAGTGTTTTGTGGTTTACTATAGATTAGTAGCAAAAGGATCAAAGTAAACTATGTTTGTCTACACACAAAGATTGGGTACAGTGCTTCTTTTCTTGTGCATAATAAAAATCTGTAAGAGATGTGTTTAAATTTCAGAAAATGATATGGTTTGCCAGATTTATACAATACTTGAGGTTTCCTACACTAGTGCTCTCCTGCTGTAGTGAATGACCAGGATGTCTAAGTGTCTTGTGTTTTTTAGCACTCCAAAATGCCTGCTGGGCCTGCCTTCTTGACCATTGGATCATTGATCAATCTCCTCTGCTCAATCTCCACTGGCTTTGAAGACAGGTGCTGCCAAAAATTGATTTAAAAAACTATAAGCCATTTTACCGAATAACACCCACAGTTACTACAATAATGGACTTCCAGTGCCCCCTTGTGCTAGACTCTATGCTTCCAGAATCTGCAGAGTCTCCTCCATGTCTACTGATGAACTGCAGAACAATGAGTCTTCTTTGAACCCAAAGGACTACCATATACTACAGTAACAAAACAATTTCTCTGTAGATGCTTGGATAGTGGAAAGAAACAGTACTTTGTCTGTAGTTTTTACCTCCCCTTTTCTATGAATCAAATATTGAATTTTTTTCCTTACCAAAAAGGAAAAATATTATATTGTTTAGTATTTTGGGTATTTTTTCTTTCAGTAGAAAGTTGTAGATATTTCAGTGCACATAAACAAAATGAATTATAAATTTCTAACATGTGCATCTGTGCATCATTCAAGGGATACTGCATCATTATCCATTTATAGAACATGATAATTCAATCTGCCATTTATGTCCATTTTCTTTGATCAAGTGACACCATTTGATGTCACTGAACTAACACCCTTATTTAGCTATATACCTATGACGTACTTACACTGACTTATGGTGACTTAAAAAAGCCACCTACTTTTTAAATGTCAACTTAAATAAATTCAGTTTTGTTTTATTTAAACTATGGTCCTATATAAGTAGGAGGACACATGTTCTAGGGGTAGTCGAACATCCTATTATACTGGATTAACAAAGTGTGGAATGTGATAAAACCATAGATTACTAAAGCAAGTAAAGAGTTAGCAATCACTGTGCTGTAACAAAAGGAACCAGAAAATGAAGAGAACTTGAAGAGGTAGAAGTTAGTAACTGGATAGAGTTAAAAAATGGAAAATAATATAATCACTACATAGAGAAAAGAAGACACAAGACATCACAAGATTCATCTTTTGATAATGTTTAATATAAGCATGGTGTTTTGTGGAGGATCTTTTTAAAGAAATACAACTTATATCTTATATGATCTGGTGATACAATATTGTAGTTAAAAATTAAAAAATGTTCTATTTATCAACAGCTGACACTTGGTCTTTAAACTTCTCACCATTCTTTTTTGAGGCTGTAATCAACTTCATTCACCCATAACTTTCAGTCTTCCCCTTTTTCTTGATCTATTTACTCTTGTTTCATGTATTTATTTTGCATTTCAGTTCTCATTTGTTCTCTATTTAACAAATCATCCCAGTGTATTTCTTTTGTTTTAGTCACTCTGTTTTGTATTCAGTCCACATGCATTCAGCATCCTCTCTTGATACTATCTTCTCTTGTTTAATCACTTTTGAAGTAATCTATTCCCATTGCTTCAACTTATGTTTTTGACATATCCAACTCCTGCTTCCACATAACAAAGTGGACAGAAGCATGCTCTTATATACAGCCATTTTCCATTCTTTCAACAAATGTGTTTCACAAAACAACACATACTCCCATCATTTGCACATCTTGACATCTCTCCATTTACTTCTAATCTTTACAAAACATTGTATCAAAGAACATCCATTTCTCCTTTTACTCTTGCTTTTACCATTTATTTATAATTTGCAATAATTCACTCAATTTTCTTTGCTACCTTGATGTTTGATGTAGTTTTTTTTAAATAATCAGATCATTCATTTTCTCAATTTCTATGCAGAAATAGGCTTAAACCTTGTACTTGAAAATTAGCAGACCTTTTCTAAGCTGATATTGACCAGTCCTCATTCTCATTTTTTCTTGGGTCATTGAATGGTTGAGTTAATGTTTCTGTACTCTCTTGTCTTATTACTATGTTTATGTCCCCTAAAAATAATTTTTCTCCTGGATTGTATTCATTCAGAATATCTACTAAAATTCATTTTGGCTCTTCCGTTATTATCATTCAGTGGACTGTGGATTCCTACGCACCTATAACAGCCAAGATAATTAAGTTCTTACATTCTTAAATATCAATAACCAAAGTTTCCCATTGCAATGAAAGGTACAGGTTATCATATATAAAGTTCTTCATAATATAAGGCCTATAATTTTTGAAGAATCAGCTGTCTCTGATAGTTTCTGCCTATTCCATCCATGCTTCAAGTCCCACCAATCAGACAATGTCATCTAATGAGACTCATCTTCACTGCAGTACCTGACCTTTGGAGCAGGCTTACCAAAATATTCAAATGTCCTTTACCTATACTTACCTACACATTGTCTTGAAAAAAATAAAGGATTAACCTGAAAAAGGGGGAAATCTGAAAAAGGTTCATAACGATAAAAATGTTTATGCTTATAACTTTGCTTTACAAAGGAAAATTCAAGAGCAGAATCAAGAAATGTGTATTTTTATAAAATATCTAAAATCAAAAAGTAATTTTTTAAAAATAAATTTATTTTTATTTATTTTATTTTTTAAGAGAAGTCAATTTCCATATTTTTCACATGAATATGAAAGATTGTGCATTTAGTAGCACCATTAGTATAGTAAAAGTTAAATGTCCAAAATAAAGAACAAAAGTGAATTTTAAAAATAAAATCATCTAAAGGACAGTTTTCCAAAATAAAGGACATATGGTCACTGTACCCTCACCCTGTCTTTGTTTAAATGGTCCTTAGGTTTAGATTTTCCCAAGGTTTTAGGCTTAGGAGGGTGGAATTTACATTTATGTCGGTTTTATGTTTCATTGCTGTGTCTGGATAATATCTTGCTTTCTTCTTCACTGTGGTTTTTTTTTTTATTTTAGTGTTGCATCATTCTCAGAACTGGACAGCCTTATAAATCTGATATATAATTAATTCAGTTTGTAATCTATTTATAGGTATCTATTGCTTTAATGTTGATATATTTCAATATATATACTATTGTTGTTTTAATAAAGCTATTAGAACAAGCACAGAGAAATTTGATCTTCATTGATAGGCTGACAGAATAAACTGTAAGGAAAGCAGAGAACTCATTTATCAAACAGAAAGCTGTTCAGGATTTAACAAAAAGGAAATACCAAGAATTCTATAAAAACTGGGATCAATAGAATGCAAACTATTTCTTCAAAAACATGAAAAGGAAAAGCTTGAAATTCTAAATAGCAGACAAAAAGCTCCAGCATTTCAGTCCTGGTTGCCTTTAACAAATAAGGTGTGGGAAGTATACCAAGAAGAATGTGCTAGCCTATTCTTGTAAAATTTAGCATTGTGCATGTATTATCAGCAATATTCACAGTTGGTTCATAGCATTCTTGTCTGTCAGTAAATATGTCTTTGTGCAGGATGATAATTGCTCTGCCTGCATTTCCTTTGGCACCCACCAATCATTGCTAAATCATTAGTAAATAACTATTTTTTGTATGTGTGTCAGCTGTTCCAAAAATATTGGTTGACTCTGGCAAGCCAGTTTGCTTCACACTTTCAACATGCTTTTGCTTACTGAAAAGTACTTTCCCACAGCCCTCTGCTCCCTTTGTTGACAGTTTTGTATTTGAAAGAGAACATTTTTCTTTCATTTGAAGAGTAAAACAGACATACCTGGGTTTGAGAGATCCCAGTTTCAGGCTTGTGCCAAATTTATTAAATCATCATCATTGCCATCAATGCTCAGGATAGTTTCCTATTTTCTCTCCTGCCATCCCCTTCACTGGCATATGTAAAACTGACTTTTAAAGGGTTAGAGAATAATGAATCAGATAAGGTCAGTTCTAGCAGTAGCTATTACAGCTATTATTTTCTCTTTTCATGGGAGGGTGCTCAACAAAATGAGATTGTCACACTCCTTTTGGGTGGGTGTGTGGGAGAGAGAGAGAGAGAGAGAAGGAGGGAGGG
>JAEANM010013901.1:0-11854 GCA_017656035.1 Myanophis thanlyinensis | reverse complement strand
CACACACACACACACACACTTTCCTACAGTAGAGTCTCAAATAGGCAAGTAAGGGACCTTTGATTTCCCTTAACCCTACAGGTGTGGACTCTGGACTATGAGCATCCTACTCCAGGAGATGCACTCCCCCCAACCTTCCTGAGCCAGCCTTGTCTCTAGAAAATAACACCAGTTCTTGGGGTCTGGGCCAAAGCAGGCCCAGGATGAGTCTGATGGACAGCTAATAAATCCCCCCACCCGGCTTTGTGCAGGGGGACCGATGCCTGCAATGCACCACTCAGCTTCCCATCGAAATGACAGCTTTACAGCCAGCAGAAAGAGCCGCTTGGAAGCGACTGGCCAGCAGGAGGCGCCGCTCTCCTTGTTCTGTGCAGCTGCAGCCACTTGTGCCTCTCTTCTGCGCAAAGTGAAGCAAAGTGAAGCACGAGGTCCCCTCCCTCTGACTCTCCAGCCTTTCCTGGCACAGAACTGGGAGGGGGGGCGTGGGGGGGGAGGGAGACCTGTAGTCGGAGGTAGAGCCTGGCTCTGCACAGATCAGAGGCAGCCCGGGTGGATTTCCTTCTGGAGCAAGATGATCAGCCAGGTTGCTCTGGAGAAGGGCCAAAGGGAAATTGGGGGGTCCTAGCAAAGTGGGGAGAGGCAGCAGCAGTTCCCCCTGCCCCCCCCCCCCAGCGTTCCTTTGGGAGCCTCATCCACCCAGCCAAAGCCGTAGAAAAAGGGCAGGGCGCCCTCCTGGCACACCCACGGGCAGTGCACACGTGGGGAAGGAAGAAGAATGGCTGCACTTGCAAAAGCCTCTTATCCAGCCCCCCCCCCCCCCCGGTCTCCCCCTAAGGAAAAGCACCCCAGTGGGTGGAGCCCGACCTGGTTTTCGAGGGGCATGTTGTACACCTCCGAGTCCAGGAGCATCGTGCAGGCGCTGAAGGGCACCGCTTGGTTCGCTATCGTCCTGGCTGCCCGGCAATGAACCCTCAAAATCTCCTGTTCACAGGACACGATCAGCTTCTCCTGGGAAAGCAAGGGGGGCAGCGTTACCAGGAGGCCATGCCCCCACCCCACCCACCCCCACCCAGCCGGCCGTGGCCCCCAAGCGGTGGGTGGCTGGCTGGCAGGTAGGTTACCCGCTCGATGCTGTGCTGGAGACGCAGCTTTCCCCGCACGGCTTCCTGCTGCTTGAACAGCTCCTTCAGGGGCTCCGCCAAGGACGGGGGAGGGGCGATCTGAAATGAAAGGCAGAGGGGACGGGCTCAGGCCTGCGGACGGGGCAGGGAGGGAGGCAGGCAGGCAGCCGTGCGTGCCTGGGGCAGCAGCAGAGCAGGCCGGAGGGGCAGGCAGACGCTGCTCCCTCCCAAGGAAACCCCCCCCCCCGGTTCCGAGCAGCCCTCCCCCCAAAGGAACCCCTGGGACCTGTCTGAATTGCTCCCCCTCCCCCTCCCTGCTGCAGGCGAGAGAAGAGCCATTTCCATTCGCCCCCCCCCCCCCCGAAAAGCAGGAGAGACTTTCCCAATCTCAAGGCCTCCTGAGCCACATGAAAGGGGGGGGGGCAGGGAGGCCTTCCTGCACCTTTGGAGGCTGTTCAGCAGGGGCCCCGGGGTCCCAGGGTGAAGGGAGAGGAAGCAGGTGGAAGACTTCAGCTCTCCTCCTAGCCTCCTCCTCCTCCTCCTCTTCCTCCCTGGCTCTGAACCTCAGTAAAAGCCAAAGAAAGAAAGACTCGAATTTAGTGCCACCTGACAAATGGATTTCTACTGGCCGATTCCCCTGATGCAGAACCTGCCAGGAATGGTGGAAGCCAACCCAAAATTCTGCCCCCCCCCCCCCGGCCCGGGCAGAGGGCTGCTTGTAAAAATGGCTTTCCCAGCATCACACTGACATCACACGAAGCCCCACAACGAGCACCATCTGAGGGCAGCTGGGCTTGCTGGTCTTCCTGGCAATTTCTCCAATGCGGCTTTAGAATTTCCAGTCTCACTTTCCCATAATTTAATTCCCAGGCCCCGTTCTTCAAACTCATCATTGTTCCTAGCTGGTGCAATCCCTCCCTGCCCCTCCTGGGACCTTTGGACAGTCATTCGCTGCAGTCCAGCCCTTCCGCCTTTGGCCAGCCAGGCCAACATAACAACGGAGGCACCAGAAAACGGGGGGGAGGGCAGGGGGCTTGGAAATTCTAACCCTTCCACAAGGCTGCCACAGGGTCTGGGGGTGCAGTGGGGTGAGCCTGGCCAGCAGGAAGAGCTGCCCCCCCCCCCTGCAAAGCGGAGAAAGGCACAAAAGGGCAGCCGGTGGAGGGTTACTCACCACAGGAATGTGCAACTTGCTCAAAGGCTTTCCATCCAGCAAGTAGGAGCCAGTGTAGGTGACGTACTCGGCGTAGCACTGGGGCGCTTGGGGGCTGATGTAGCAAAGGATTTTCCGCTTCTCCTCGATCTTCTTCCGGATCTGCAGGTACTCGAAGTAAGGGTTGGAGCGGTCGCTGTGGTATGGCTCAATGTCCTCCAGCTTGATGGTGTTGACGATGGCAGCCAAGGTCTGCTGGATGACCTCCCGAGTCTGCTGGGTGGAGGTGTTGATCTGCTGGATCTGCTGGCTGGATCGCTGGAAGCGGCGCTTGCGGGGGTGCTGCGCCTGGGCGTCCTCCTCCTCGGCCACCCGCCCCTTGGCCCTGGTGGAAGGGGTGGAAGCTGGTGGGAATTCCTTCTCGGAAGCAGCTGCGGCCGCCGCATTCTGCTTGCTTTGATTGGCCAGCATTTGGGCCCGGTTTCTGGTGATCCGCTGTGGGATCTCTTCTACCTTGGGAGCCTTTGGAGGTTCGGGAATTGGCTTGGGGGCCGCTTCTGCGGCTTCCGACTGGGCGTTTCCTTGGGGTGCCTCTGCCTGAGAAGCAGCAACCTGGCTGGTGCTCCTGGCGGCTTCCTGAGCTTCAGGGCTCTCAGTCCTGTCTGCTTGGCCGAAACAGCCCTGAGGGGCATCACTGGGCACGAGGGCAACCGAGGCTGCTTCCTCCCCACCAGCCTCCACCTCCTGGGGCTCCAACTGCACCAGGTCAGCAGGTGACGCGTCCTGAGCGTTCTGGAGGGGCTCTGCTTCTTCTCCAACCTTCTGCTCTGGGGGGCTGCAGATATCTGACCCAGCTTTGGCAGAAGCCTCCTCTGGCTTCTTCTCATCCCCTTGCAGGTTGGGCTCCCCGGGTAGGATGCTTTCAGGATTCAGACTCAGATCCTCCTGGTCCTTTGCAGACCCCAAAGGAGCCTCGACGTCCAGCAGGACTGCAGTGATGGCTTCGGAAGGCGCAGAGTGGCTTTCTTCGCCAGCCTCCACCATTTCCATCTCTGGGACGTCTTTCGCTTGGAGCGGCAACTCTGGCAGAGAGAACGGGCCCAGATCCAAGTCATCCTCAGAGTTTGCGAACGGATCTGGCCACGTAATGTGTTCCTCTGGGTTTGTGGGAGCGATGCTGCTGTTATCTAAGAAAGTCTTTTCAACAGCATTGGCAACGTCCACTTGGCGCTCTGCTGCCGGCAAAGCCACATCTGACGCATCTTCGGAGACGGGCTTGCAGGTGCTGAAAAAGGGGTCCAGCCTGGCCGGGGGATCCACACACAGAGCCGGTGGCTCTGCGGACACTATTTCAGGTGGAATTGTTTCCTCCGCCTCTTTTTTCGCTTTCTCAAGCCTTGGCTCAATCATGGAAAGGGGATACGAAGGAGGGGAGCTGGGATAGAGCGTCTCTGCAGAAATGAAGGGCACCGGAACGGTGGGGTGGGCAATATCTAGAGGGCAGAAAGGCTTTGGGGAATGGGGGCAGTGCTGGGGAGACTTAAGAAGCGGTTTGGACCCCACTGGCCAGCTCACCGGAGGGTTACCAATTAAATCGGGTGGCCCTGGAGGAGGTTTCTTTGGTGTGGGCTCCCATTCTGCACTGCTCTGCTCTGGCATCCCCTCGTTCTCAACCGGGGGCAAGAAGCTGGTCTCCGGGGGCAGGATGGCCGCCGCTGCCTGTTGATCCTCTGTAGCGTCCGAAGGGATGTCCAGGTCTTGAGGGAGGGTGCTTTCTACAGAAGGGGCGAGCAGCTCATCTCTGTGAGAAGGGGAGGACTTGGCCTGCAATCCAGAAAATACACTTTCAGGGGACTGGACAATGTTGCTAACAGTTCCGGATGTGCAATGCAGTGCCTCTACTTTTGGCGATGGGACTCCATAGTCCGGCGAATAATATTCTGGAGATAAACACGGGAACTTTTCAGTAGGAACAGAAGGAACAGGCAGCTTCTCTTCCATCAAGTGCTGGACTGGAGAATCGTAACTAGATGTGGCTGGGACACTCTGCTGTCTAAAAAATTTATCTCCAACACTGAATTCTTCTTCTGGTGCCCTTCTGATATCCACAGAGATCGACCGATGGAGATTTGTGGAGGGGATGAGCCTTGTTGGGGTCTGACTTGGATTCTCAGAAAATCCACTTGAAGGATTTGAGTATCTGTCGAAGAAAGATGGAGAACAAGCATTCATGGACATAGTAGAGATGGGGAGGGAATGCTGAGAATCAGCACAGTCAAACATCAGATCCGGGTAATCTTCATTGCTGCAAGACGGAGTCCTTGGTGTCTGCGTCATCTCTTCATAGCTTGGGCATGAAACCACCGAGGCCGGTGTGGGAACGCCCGTCGGCCTGTGCTGATCTGGCCTCGGAGAAGCAGGTAAGTTTTCCTTCAGTTGGGGGCCAGCAATCCAGTCCTTGGAATCCACCCCCACAGCAGGCTGGGTCTTGATCTCAGGGGATGCTAGGGGAGCTAGTGGGCCGAGGTCCTTGAGTTTTTTGTCTTTTAACTGAGAGTCAAGAGCCAGGGGTTTCTTGGTGGTCAAATCCAGACTCTTCTTGCGCATCTCCTCGTTGGCTTTGACTTTATCTTTTAATTTGGGATCTCCGGATCTATGCCTCATCTTTTCCATTTGTTTCATTCTCTCTTTGTGTCTTTTGTGGCGCTCTTCAATCTCAATATCTTTTTGGCTCAGCATCCTCTCAAAACTGGTCATCATCAGGTCCCCGTCTCCCAAAAGTTTTTCTCGGGGCCTGACATCTTTTTTACCGCTCTCTTTGGATAAGACAATTTTATCATTTCCGTTGCTCATCTTAAGACAGTCGGCTTTCTCCTTTTCCTGGTTCTCTTTCAATCTTTCCTTTGCTTTGAGGTCATTCGGCTTGGAGGGCTCTTCCTTAGATTTGTCTTTGAGACAGATCCCTTGAGAGGCCTCCTTGTCTTTGGCAAACTTCTGCTCCTCCTTGTGGTGCCTGAACGGCCCATCCGGGTGTTTGTCTCTGTGCTTCTCCCGCTCATCTTTCCACTTCTCTTTGTGCCGGTCTCTCTTTTTCTTCTCTTTGGCTGCACTGAAGGTGTTGGAGCTACAAGTTTTTTCTTTCTCAATTTTCTTAGGAAGTTCTCTTTCGGATTCATTCTTGTCCTTTTTTTCAGAAAACAAATACTCCATGTTTTTGTCCACTTCTTCTTCACCCTCGGCTTTCATGCCGTAGGCAACGCCAAAACCGTCCCCCTCCAGGGCAAAATCTTTTTCGTACTGAGTGGCCTCCTTCCTACTGATGGAGTCTTTCAGCTCATCCGCTTTGTCTTTTTTCTCCGCCTTTTCTTTCTTTGCTTTCTCTTTTTCGTGGCTCTTCTTTGAGGAAGAGGAAGAGTGTCGGTGCCTGTCCTTCTCCTTGAGTTTCTCCACCAGGCAAGACAGAGGCAACGACTCCTTGAGTCTCTCCTCGGAGGGGGGGTCTGCAAGGGAAAGGCTGGGGGCCTCAAAGAGACTGCTGAGCACGGGGTCCTGCACTCGGTCGGTGAAGCTGTCCGAGGAGATCTCGCTGATCTTGTCGTTGGAGTCGTCTCGGTACTCGTTGAGGGCTTCTTCCTCCAGCTTCTCCAACAAGCTCTTCTCTGCCTCCCCACTCTTAGAGGAACGTTTCTCCTTGGTGTACTCTTTGTCCAGCTTTTCCTTATGTCTACTTTTAACCTTCTCTTCTCCCGCATGTTTCTTTTCTGCCTTTTCAAGGAGCTTCTGTTTAGTCTTCCTTTCCTGGCCAGAGTCAACCGAGATTCGTTCTTTCCGGTCTTTGTCTTTCTTCTCCTTGTGTTTCTCCAGGGAGCCTTTGTCTTTCTTCTCCTTCCCTCCCTCCAACAGCCCTTTCTCCTTTTTCCTCTCTTTGGAGTCCTTATCTTTCGATTTCTCCACAGAGTGGGGCTGCCGGTCGGAAGAGTATTTCCGATGCTTGTCGGAGACATAAAGGTCTCTCTCCACCATGGCGCTGTCCTCTTGGTCTTGCAGAGTGTCCAGCCGGTGCATTTCGTTTCCCAGGCCATCCCCCAGTTTGAACCCAGTCAGAGGGTAGTCGTCCTTTTCGTCCTCACTTTCGTCAGTGAAAATGTCGAGGATGTTATACCAGCTCCGCTCTCTCCCTTTTTTCTCATCCTTTTTCTCGTGGAAGTCCTCCCGGTCCCCAGAGAAGATCTTCTCCTTCCTGTCTTTCGCCTGGTCTAAGGAAGTCTTCCTCTCTTTGTCTTTGCTGTGAGGATCTCTGAACTTCTCCTTGGAGTCCTTCTTCTCTTTAAAGCTTTTCTCCAGTTCTTTGTCCTTTTGGTTCTTTTCGGATGGCGCCTTCTCATTTCTCTCCCTATCGTCCATTTTGGATTTTTCTTTGTACTTCTCTGTTTTCGATTTTTCTTTTTTGTCCTTCTCTGGCGCATCCTTTTTCTCCTTTCCTGAGTGATGCCTTTCCCAGGTTTCCGTATTTTTCCCACTGAATTCGGGGTCGGGTTTTTCTTTGAAAAATGCTTCGCAGCCATAGCCTTTAAACTCATCCCTGTAGGAGTCTTCTTGCTTAATTTTAACCTCTTTTCTATCTTTACAGCTGTCAGGCAGTTCCCTTCTTTCTCTAATTTCGGTGCTGTCCTTTTCTTTTCTCTCTTTAAAACTTTCAGCAGAATCCTTTCTTTTCTTTTCGGGCAAATAATTGGGAATATTTTTATGCTTCTCAGTTTGGTCCTTCTTCTTCTCAGAATTCCGCTCAGCGTATTCTCTTTCTTTCTTTTTAAGAAATGTGTCTTTTTCACTACGCTTTTCACTGTAGTCTCTTTTGTCTTTTGTTTTGCTTTCGCGTTTCTTGTCTTTTACTTCCTCCTTTACTGTTTCAATTATTAATTTTGCCACACTGTCATTTTTTATTTCTCTGTAGTCCGCCCCTGGAGAATCCCAGCTATCCTCTCCTTTGAAATCAAAAGAGGAATCAGATGACAAATCTGAAAACCATCGATCTTGCTGGTCATCCGAAAGGCTAAACTTTGTATCTTCATTTTCCAAAAACTGGTTCTTATTACTAAATTCTTCAAATGGCGCTTCTTCTCGGTAACTTTTGTTGTCTTTTTTGCATTTCTCTTTCTCTTCTTTCGCTGGCCTTTCTTTCTCAATCCTGCTTGTTTTTTCTTCCTTTGGTTCGCTTTTCTTCTCGGCTTTGAACTGCTTGTCCTTGGACTTCTTCTTCCTTTCCTCCTTGTGCATTCGAAGCTTCTCCTCCTTGGGAGATTTCTCCTTTGTTGCCTTGTCCCTCTCCAGCCTGCTGGCCTTTTCTTCCCTGAAGGGTTTGCCAATGTCTTTACTCGCCTCCTTCGCTTTTTTCAAGGATTTCTCCTCTTTAGAATTTTTCCCAGATTCCTCTTTAATCAACCACTCCTTCTCTTCAGATTTAGTTCTTAGAAATTTGTCCTCTTTCTTGAAGTGCTCCCTCTCATGCTTCAGTGCTTTGAGCTTGTTTTCAACGGGGCTTTCCGTCTCTATCATCAAAGTCTTTTCGGATTTCTGCTTATTAGAGTCCTCATAATCAAAAGAAAAGGCTTTGATTACTTTAATGTCTTGGCTGGCAGGACACTGGCCTCTCTCCTTGTTTTTGTGTTTGTGTTTCGTTTTATGCTTTTTTACAACTTTCCCCTCCTTGTCCAGCTTTGGAATAGCTCCTCCATCGACGGTGCCATGGAATGAATTCTTCTTCTCCCCAACCACCACCACCGTAGCAGCTGCCGCCCCGTGCTGAGCTCGCTTCTTGGGCTCCGGTTTCTTCCTCACAGGCTTCAAGGATTCCAGGCTTGAGTCCTCAGACGTGTAATCCGACTCACTGGTCAGCCTGGTCCTTGTGGAATCGGACAAGGAGCTGACGTCCGACCAGGCAGGGGAAGAAACCGTTTTCCAATTGTCGGTCCGCCAGTGCTTGGAGTGCTGATCTGTAAGGGCCGAGTTATGCTTCTGGGAGGCCAGGCTGCCGTGGGAAGAGGCGGAGGAAGCCGAGAGGGAGTTGAAGAGGGACGACTCCTTCAGCACCAGTCGGGAGTCCTTCACGCAGGTGGGGCTTTGTACAGAGTCTCGGTCGTCCTCCTCGCTCTCCAGGTTTTCACTCTCGGACTCGGAGGAACAAAACTTGTCATTTTTTTTGCCAAACCGGACTTCTTTGCCTTTGGGCTCCTTCTTGCGTTTCTTCTTCACCTTGTTTTTCTCCTTCTGCTGTTTGGCGCTGGGGGGTTCTCGAGCCTTGTTGCTGGCGGGGCTGGGGTGGGTGGTCATTCGCAACTTCTCCCCCCCTCCCACCGCCAGGGCGACATCTTCTTCGTCTGACGTATCGGAAAGGATGCGATGCGCTGCTTTCTTTGGTGCGATTGTGCTGTTTTTAGTGTAGGTTTTCACTTCCATCTTGGGAATGGAAATGAAATTATTTGCTTTAGTCTCTTTCCTGTAGTCCTTCTTCAGCAGATGCTTGTCGTCGACTGGGGGGACTCTGTCCTGCTCATCGTCTTCGTCGAACTCATACTCGTCCTTCACGGGCGTGATGGCCTTGGGGGCCTCCTGGCTCTTCCCCTTGTGCTTCAGGCCTTTCTCGAACTCCGAGTCCGTGTTGTTGCCATCAATGGAGCTGGAGGGCGCAAACGACGGGGCGTCTTCTTCCTCTGAAGTCTCTGCAAAAGCAAGAGCACCAAGGCAGGTGAAGGACGGCACCCACGCACACCCGCACCTAGCGGCCTTCTCCACAGAAACCTGCTCACAATACCTGAGTGGACAATCTATCTTCCGTGCGCAAAGCATAGCTGGGGCCGCTCTACCTATACGGAGGTCTGAGAGATCCTCTGGGATAAAAGGCCAAAGCTGTGCAGGGAATCAAGGGCCGGCATCCATGTGGTGCATCTGGGCAGAAAGGGTGCAAAGCTAGTAAGGGCTGTTGCTGTGCGTAACGTCTGTTTCTTTCCCAAGGGGGAGGGGCTGTCTTTCCAGCAGTCACAGTGCCAGTCTAGGATTAGAGACACAGCGCAGCCCTGCCCCTCACCTCCCTCAAGGAGCCCCCAGCGCAGCCTCTGCAGCGAACAGAGGCCTCCGTCCCTGGGGCTCTGCTTCCATAACTGCCAAGGCCGGAGCGCTGCCACGTAATATTTATAGGGGCTTCTAAAAGGATTCAGTGGGTCTTTATCTCAGTAACCACTACAATGTTTCTGTAAGTGAACAGGTATCCTCCCTTTGTTGCAGGCTCTTAACTCCTGGAGTGAGGAGAACTTGGAAGAGGCATTCTAGGCTCACTGGGGAGATGAGAGTCAGAGCAAGACTTTCTCGCTCACTGGGCCACTGGTCACTCTGCACAGCTGCTTCCTCTCAGAAAGCTCACTATTCTAAACCACAGTGCTCACTGCATGCACCTCTGAGTGAGTATGGAGAGGTGCTAGCCACACTTCCCCCAGATTGTCTCTGCATCCCCCCTTTTCAAGAACAGACACTGAGTGTTTTATTCAACCAAGCCCATCACTGTTAAACCTTCCCTCTATCTGCATCCTGATGTTGCTGTGCGGTTTGCAAAAGGAAGCAGCAAAGGGCTGAGAGGAGGGCGCCTTCTACAGAAGTGCAGGAAGGGCACGGTCTTGGCAGGGATGAAATTGGCAGCTTAGAGAAAGGATACTAATTCAAGGTCTCTTATTCCATTATTGCTCCAACTTCATACATAAAATGCCAGTACTGCTTCTGTACAGAGCAGAAAGACAGGTAAGAAACAAAACACCAAGCTGTACTTTCAATGTAACTGATCCTGGTGCAGCAGCCTTCATCACTGTCTTGCCCTGCTTCTTAGAACTGCTGGCTAAGAATTCTGGGAACTGTAGTTGCAGTTCATTTAAAAGTCCTCAAAAGTTAGGGAAGGCCACCCTAAGGGAAGTCTGCTCAATATCACGACTGCTGGGCAAAGATACGGAACCGCCTTTCTTCGCAGTTCTATGAACTTTAGGATGAGGAACTGCAAAGCCCAGATTCCACGCTGATGCACATTCTTCCTGTGGAGCCTTTCAAGGGCTGGTTCTTCAAGGATGGGCTGTGGCAGCCACAGGGGGACAGCATAAAGGTCAATCTCACCATGGCAATGATGGCGATCTTGCGACACATGTGTCAAAGCTGACATGCCACAATGTTTTGAATGACACACGGAGCCCCAAGGAGCTTAGCCATTACTGAACTGGGGGTGAAGACCCTGGAAGTTTGGGAGCAGGTGCTTCACACCTGGGGATCAGCAGCAAACAGACGCTATTCCTGAGTGTGACACTGTTTAGTGGAAGCCAAATGACGTTTTGATCAATCACGCTGCTCTTGTTATATTCCGCCAAACCACGATTCTTCCTGATACCCTTTTATATCCCTGCATCCCCCACAGATGTCCTGGGTTTTCATCCCACCTGCCACCTCTTACCTGTGGAGCTCTCTTCACTGGAAGGATATGTGGCCTTTCCCAAGAGCAAATTCACCATGGTGGGGGAATTTGCTACTTTTAAGGGAGTCTCTCCCCTCCTGTTAAGTTGTTGAGGGTTTCCTCCATAATGTAACAACAATTTCACCACCTAATGAAACAAAATTTTCAGTCAGGTGCTATTCTCCAAGAGAAGGTTAAAACAACACAAATTAAGGTCAACTTCAAGCCAGATCGACACAAATTTGTCCCTATCAGCTTGTATTATTGAGGTCTGCGGAATATGGGTCACAACTCAGAACCTTTCGATGCTTCACTTAAGCTCTCAGCTCCCCCCCACTTTGGGACAGAAGGAAAATCTCTGGAAGCCACGGCCATTCCGCGTGGCCCGTCCCAGGCTACGGGGAGCCTCGGTCTGATCCTGTGTCAGAGCCTCCTTTATGCTTACCCACTTGGTCCCCTGATCCAGCTGCTCTGCCTTGATCTCCAGAAGAGCAAAAGGACCTAGAAATCCGGGCACTATGGCATATCGGACAGGGGAGGGTCCATGAGACAGGAGCAGAGCATCACATTATCGCAAGTCACGGGAGGAGGATGGGGAGGAGTATGTTGGAGTTTTTAAGCAGCAAACAGCTGGGATGCCACAAGCCGGAAAGCTTCTCTTTCTGTTGGGGACACGGGGCGGCCTGAAAAAGAGGAAGAACCTGCCCATCAATGAATGCAAGGGCTGACCTTGTAGTGTCCGTTGCTGGCTGCATCGTGCAGGGGCGTGTCATCGTCCAGACCCTTGGTGTTGACCTCGGCTCCCGCAGCAAGCAGCTGCTTTGCAACATCGTAGTAGCCTCGGTTGCATGCCTCGTGCAAAGCGGTCCAGCCTGCAAAAGTACATTATCAGTCACATGTATGGGGCACACAGACCCGCGTTCCCAGGGACAGTTTTCTCCCACACAATGCACCGATTGACTGGGGCTGCTTGCCTGGGGGAAGAGTTGCTCATTTGCACCGGGTTAAATCTGGAGAAACTGGACACCTGTCTATTAGTTATCCCATCTTGGCTTTGGGGTTAGTCATATATGCATAATGCATCTGGTTTTATTTATT
>JAEANM010013900.1:0-14216 GCA_017656035.1 Myanophis thanlyinensis | reverse complement strand
ATTTAAGACCTATTAAAATAATTAAATGGAGGCTGTCTAAATTAAAACATTATCATATAATTTAAATTCAATTAAAATCAGTTAAAACAATTAAAATATAAACAATTTAAAATTTAGTTTAAATTAATTACATGTAAAATGAGATTAAGTAATTTAAAATCCCAGGTATCAGGCCAGGCCAGCTAGTTGAAATTAACTGAACCTACTCATTTCTTCTTAAAATAGAATAATATCATTGGAAAGGACTTTGAGGGTTTTCTAGTCCAGAAACCTCCCACCTTTTGGGTACCAGGGACTGGTTCCATAGGGGTGGGTTTTCTGCAGACTGGATCCTGCATGTGTGCATGGGTGGGCTTCACTCGTTTGAGCAGCCTGGTTCCTGGCAGGTCACAGGTGACATTTTGTGGCCTGGGGTTGTGGTCCCTGCTCTAATCCAACCTCCTGCAAGAGGCTGTCCTTGACTCAGAAGGTTATAAAAGGGAGGAAAGGTAAAGTATTTTATCTTTCAGGTTTGAAGGATTCTGCTTCTATAGCCTATGTCAATAATTTATAATTCTAGTCTACCTATGGAGTCAGTTTCTTGATCTGGTCTCTCTTTCATAAGATGATCGAGTCGATCAAGTAAATATTAAAAAAAAAAAAAACTACAGAAATGTACACATCTCTATTTTTATAAGTGTATAAAACCATGTGTGTGGAGGTGTGGTCCTGTGTCATGCCCAACAGGTGTACACCACAGCCAGTGCCCCCTCCCCAGCCCTCCAAGGTCAAACGCAACCCTGATGCATCTCTCAATGAAATTGAGTTTGACCTTGGAGGGCTGGGGAGGGGGCAATGGTGTTCTACACCTGATGTAGAACAATAGATAGCAGAACAAACATCAGTGTCACAGCATCAGAAAGCTACCTGATGTTAAAGGTTTTTTTGACATGTTTTGTAGTAAAGCCAGAGCATCAATTACTCTTATTCTGTTCCCATTGAAACTCAGAGCCCAGAACTCTGGCTCTGACAAATGCTGAGTTGTTTTATAACCATTTCATTGTTTGGGAGAAATTACTTAATTTCCAGCCCTCTTAACAAGCTGAGAGAAAACTGATAATATAGTAAACAGATTTGGTGACTTTGCTTAACCTACAATGCTGTAAGAGTTCTCTAATTCTCGCTGGATTATGTTTAGGTTCCACAGAAGGAATAAACCATATAATTGCTTCTGTTCAAAACCATAGTACTTCCCCCATTTACTTTTATGCTCTTCTTCAAATGCCTGTAAGAATGAGAAATTATGAACATAAATTGTGATATTTGTTTTCTAGCACAACATTTTGGGAATCTGTTTTAGTGTCATTTATATTGTTTTAGAGATATTCCCTTTATTATATTGCTGTGAATCTATTCTATTCAATGTGTGGGTAATTTAAATTGAAAAACTATTCAAGCTCATTTTGAATAGAACAGCAGCTCCCTCTAGTGATTTTTTTCCCTTCATACTCTTACGTAGTGGTGTGTGTTAGAACTTTACCAGCCATCTCACAAATAACAAAAAACAAATGTTATTATAGTAATTAATTATTTAAATAAATTTGCCAAGTTTTTTTCAAGGGGGAATTTTTTGCACTATATATGCATTATCAGTAAAAGAGACACAATTCTAATTTGGTTTGGTACGTCTTTTTAAAATAATGATTTAGATAATGTTTTGAAAATCACTTTATAATATAACTATGTTTTTCTATATTGTTAATGTAATAAACAAGTACATGGCTACAGTGCTAAACAAGAAGCAGAAAGATTGAGGCTCAAAATTATATTTTAACACCTTTGGTATTTTTATTCTAAAGTCTTCTAAAGTACAAACTAAATTTGGCTTTATTCAAGATTTTTTTTCACACATACCACATGCTACTATTCAAATACTATAGCAATGAAGTGTCTATATTTTGAGATCTGCAATTTGTAGCAAAGTATATCATGATAGCATTGCCTTTGATTAGCTAGCTGACGAACAACTGGACGTTTTTAATTAATTATTTCATCCCCATACCATAAAAATTAAAAAAATGACATGCTGGTGTTATTCATATAATCATTCACTTGAACACAATCTACTGTATATAGATAATATTTCTTGGGAAAGCTGCTATGTAGAATTCTGGGGTTGGGTGTCTCCAGATCTGATTAATTGGGCATAAATATATATTAAACTATACTATTAAAATCAAACTAGGTGACTGATTTCAAAAAGCTGAATATGGCTGGGATCACTATAGGCTATTGGATAAAACCACAAAACAAAATAAAAATGCACGTTCTTTTTCTAGACCAGAAATTACAGCCATTGAATAGAGTCCATTAGAAAGTATCAGGGTTATTATACATTGGACTGGGAAGTCCAAAGGTTCTGGAAGAAAATAATAACAAATCTTTTCTATATCATTGCTAGTATAGCTGTAAGGGCATCTCCATGTAGTCCCCAGGAATTAATATGGTTTCAAAGATATTAAAATTTCAAGAGCCAATCTGGACATGGAAATAAAATTAAAGACATTAAAAATTGACTTCCATTCAAAGAAAGCATTATTATAATACACTTTAATTGTACAATAAGTGATATTTTCAACCAGTTCTCATACTTAAGGCTGGCGCAGAGTCCCTAAGGCCTCATGGTTTTCATTTGTAATCTTCCTAGTGGGCTTCTAACAAGCAAAGCCAATGGGAAAGCTGGCAAGGTGTTGCAAGTCACAGCTGCATTAAGTCCTTGCTTAGCAACTTGCATAGTCCTCACTTAATAACAGCAACTGGGACTGCCACAATTGCTATCACTAAATGGCGTGACCACATGTTTTTTTTTTCTGACTTAGAACTGTGTCACTTAATGGAATTTCAGGTCCCAATTAGTATCATTAAGTACATTTCATGAGCTGTAGATGGACCAATCTACTTTGACAGTGTGGAGCACTAAGTTGTGCTACTATATATACAAATGTTTTTCAGCGACAAGTTTGAAAATATAGTTCAACTTAATAGATGTTTGTCATCCTTTTCCCCAAAATAATATTCTGCATGTTGAAGGTTTTAATTTTTAATATTGATATCTATTGATTCTAACATAAATCATTTTGAGAAATATTAATACTATTTGTATTTTGTTGCTGTATGCAAGAAAGTGTTTCTTGGTGTCTTCTAGAAATATAGATCTGATTTTTTTATAGACATGCACATCATATAGATCTGATTTTTCATACACAAGCACAAAACTCATTTATTCCAGTAGTGCTAGTGTACTTTCACATGTTATAATAAATTAATAATATCTAGTATTTTTAATGTAGTCAGTGGTACTAATTCAAAATACATATATCTGAGTGATTATTGAGCTCTTTTTAGATGCAGTTATCTTAATGTACAAAAAGAAGGAAAAAAGAAAAACATTCCAAAAAAGATAAATTATGTTGCTTATAAGATATAATTCAAGTATCTTTTATACAGATAATTTAAACCTTAACCACACAAAACAATATTGATTAATCTTTTCATTACACGCATAGATTTATATAACTTATAAATAAAAAAGCAAACATACAGTATATCAGTAATCAAGATTGTAAATCTAGGTTTATACCTGCCTTTCCAATACTGAAGAATTATCTTTATTTTTCTGCCTTAGTGTTTGAGAAACCATAAATTGCAACATGTGTTAAATTTTCAATATATAATTCACATGCACTTTCACATTTTTAAACCACAGTGGTCTTTCTAAAAGGTATTAACTAATTAAAATAGGGCAACAAGACACCAAACCTATATTGTATGAATAAGTTTAATAACATTTACAGCCAGCTTTTTAAAAATATTCATTGGACTATCCAGTTAATGTGAACAAGAATATTTTGTTGAATTTGTTTTAATTTAAGTTCATAAAAAACATTTAAGTTTTTTAGCCATTGATTAATTGATGTCAGAGATTCTAACCCTTTCAGACTGCTTGAAAATGTATATTTCTGAACAAAAAATATCTTCAAACCTGACAAATTATATTCTTGATTTTTCTCCCCTCATTCTAGGGTCCTCCAGGTGTTCCAGTATTTCAATATTCCTTTAAAGGACAGAATTATCAGGTATGGATATTATGGGTATTTCAGCAGTTCAGCAATTTCTTCATGAAGTATTTCCAGATACTTATATCTTTTGCATATGAAAAATCAAATACTGTATTAAAAACATACTAACAAAATTCTTTGGAAGATAATTACTGACTCTCACATATTTAATACAAATGTAAATTAATATATTTTATTAATAATGTTTCCATAGCAATACTAATACTTCTAATTAACATTGACTGAAGGACATGCATCACAGTTTTTTATTTATTTATTAAATTTTTATACCACCCATCTTCCCTGCAAAGTGACTCACCTTGACAAGGTTTGGTTGGTTTAGGCTGTTTAGCTAGAAAACAAATTCTTTGTGTGTCCAATCACACTTGGCCAATAAAGAATTCTATTCTATTCTATTCTATTCTATTCTATAGGTTTTAGGTAAGTTTTATCTTTCTGAAATCAGATCTATCTTAATTTACTTGTTTTTTGTGATAATTATTTTGACTTTTAGCTTGCTTATATTGATGAAGGTGAACTAATGTAGTAATATGTTTGGTTATATAAAACTAATAATTCATTGGCAAAAGGAATAGAAAATTAAGTAAATGGTAGGGCAATCTGGTGCTCAGAATCTATTTAGTGACATGACAAATGCATTTTGTCTAATTTGCTCTCTTTAGATTTTTTAAATAGACAATTAGAAGGAAGATTCAATGAGCTAAGTGGTTTTATTTCTATATCATATATTATTTTTCAGAATATAACTACAATAACTTTTGCATACATGCAGTTAATATTTGTAGAAACTAGAAGGAACAGGCTTTAACATGGATGTATTAATTGCATTTCTGCATTTCAAAGAGTATCTATTTTTGTGTCTTTCTTTGTGACTGAACAAGGTTGGACAGGATATATATTTGGGTCTATTAAGAGAGATCTTTGAGTGGTTTGCAGATTAGAATTTCTCAGTCCTTGTCCTGGAATAACATTGCTGAAAAGAAATGGGTGACAGGAAACTATTCTTTTATACAAAAAGAGTTAAAAACTTGGCTCCGGTACTGTTGACAAATCATTAAATTCATAAATATGCTTGCCAAACTTATCCAGTATTTGACACTGGTCTTTCCTGGGTGACTCTGAATTTCCTGGGTGACTCTAGTAAGAAACAAAGTAGATTATACAAGTCAGAAATTTGCTCATCTTTGATAATTAAAGTAGATGTTCTGCTGCAATATGAGAAGGTTGGGGATTACAGATAAAACATTCATTTCTTGTCTGACTACCATTTTGTCTCATCCTGACAATCCACAAAATTTTATTTTAAATGCCCAAATCAGAACATTGATGGAAAACACGATCTAATTGTTATTTAACACAAAATAAGTGAACGGGTTACATCATTTGGATATGACTTTTAATCTCTATAGCTAAATTAGCCTTTCAGAAATAGGGCTTTTGTAATGTTGAATCACCTAGTTTTAATTGATTGAAACAGCTGGCACCATTTTGATTTTCTTAAAAACAAGCTCTCTTGTCATCTCTTGGGATAACATCTGTTACTGCCACAGTGAATTCAAACTTTTATTATTCATTTGCCTACCTAAATAAACTTTCTGTGACACATCTTCAATCACTTTCTTGGGTTTGCTTGACTCTGAGTCTGTTTCTCATGTTCCAGAGTCAAAGGTTGGTCTTTCACCTTGTTTAACCACCTCTCTTTCTTTCTATGAAAAAAGATCCATTCTGTTTCTGTATTCTTTCTTTGGAGCCTTAATAGAGCTCTTCCATGGAAGCTTTTTAACCAGCTTCCACTCTGTAGTAAAAGTCATACAATGTGTTCAACTCCTCATCTTTACTGTGAACTCAGTTCTCCAAAGCTATGAATACACCCATTCCTCATTTAGTGACAGTTTCAGTTAGGGACCATTCACAAATATATTAATAGTTTAAAAAAATATTTTTCATGTGCATTTATGACCATATTTCAGGCACCCAATAAAAATGAATGCTGGAGTGAGAATAATGCTGACATAGCTGCATGAAAAAACTTTATCTAAATGAGATGGCACCCAATGATCTCTCTCCCCCTGTCCTCCTCATATATGTTCACTTAGCAACCATTTTGCTTAACAAGCTGGTTGTTGAGAAAAATTTGATCATTCAACAAGGAGTGGGTATATTCAACCATGGTATTGAAGTTGCTGACCTTTTCTCAGAATCCTGAAATGGTATGAGGCTGTTGTTTTTGCTGTTAAGTACTCCAGACTAAGTCCAGCAGCTTGCTTGCTTCCTTGCTTGCTCGATCACTCATTTGTAAATTTGAGACCCCCAGGGCATTGGGCTGAAAATTTCAGGAACATTTTAGACAAACTTAACCATATATTCTACACTCTTTGGCAGTTTGACTTTATCTTTTTCCTTTAACTTGTCTTTGTATTATGGTATAATTTTAAATTAATTTGAGTTCTACATTTTTTTATTTTTACTTACTACAAATTCAGTTTTGTTATCAATTTTTGGCAATAAAATCCATAACAATAGCTTGCCAATTTGGACTTTGTATCATTGACTCACAACAACTCTGGATAATTCCTCACTTCAAACTTTATTAAACTGAGGTGACTATTCTGTCTTAAATTTGTGGCCAAGAATCTGTTCCCAAACTATATCCTGCATGGATATCTAAGGATGTGTGATCAAACAAAATGGTACTTCCTTTGATTTGGACAGGGAGTATTTCAAAATAAGCTATCTATTCCCTTTGCATTTTTTCATCTTTCTCTTAAAATCATTGCAATTTTAACCATTCTGCTTCTCTGATCCATTCAGTATCATCAAAACTGTAATAAACTTTGATAGCTATAATTTTCCAATCTCTGTTTCATTATTTTTCTAGTACTTCATCATTCCTTTTTGGCAAATTCTAATTTTCTGCCTCTTTTTATTTTCACCACTGTTAGTAATGATGCTTTACTAATTACACCAATATACTAACCTTAGATTTTTTTAAAAAAATGTATTAAATAAAATTGAGTGATTTTATCATACATTTGTATGAATGAGCTCATTTTCTCAGTCTGTGGAAAAATAGTTTATGACCAGCTGTGTGCAAACAAATTTGCCAAAGATCAGTATATTTCTGGGTTATTAGGCACTTATAAGTCAATATCTTTTGCTGTATTTTATACTAATTGTACAATAGATTGGACTGCTATGTTACTGAAAGAATTGCTTTATACTTCTTAATCTTTTGTGCCTAAAAAATTAATTATATCCAGGCATTTTTTTCTTCATTATGCATAACTTGCTTTTTGCAGTCATTCTTGGTATATTTTGCATATTTTAGTAGCCTCTTAATTCCTATTTAAGATTAAGTTTGTGGCAGGTGACATGAACCCAAGTTGAGGTCCTCAGGATATGATATGCATGTGTCTGCCAGATTCATGTTTCTTACAATTAGAAGACTTTTTAAATTCCTATGCCTTATCATGTTTCCCAGTTAATATCTTCTGGCAAAACATGGGGGCCAGCTGTTTCACCTTCAAGAAATTAATCATCTTTTAACCCTCATGTAGCGTACTAATACACTCCTTCCTTCAGCTGTCCAAAGCAAAATATTTAATAATTTATTCTCAAGCAAACAACTTTCCAGAAAAGAAGCACTAAGATTAGTATTTAGGAAGATGATTTACCAGTCTAAACTTCAGCTTTAAGTACAGTACTTAGACTTTCTGGAACCAGGGTTTCAGGTTGCAACAGTGAGCCAAGTTTTCAAGATCGGAGATGAATAAATTAAGCTAAAAGCAGTATAATATTAAGACACCCTTGAATTTTAAAAACTGTTACACCCTCATGATTATTATCCACAGGAAGATCAAACAGGAAAACTGTTATTAATATTCTTAAAAATAGTTTATACTGTAATCCGTCTTACCTAGCATGTCAATTAAACGTATTAATTTTAATGAAATCAATTCTGGAGATTTAAAAAAGAATCTAACAAATATGTGCATGGAAACCATGTATATATTGTGTGCATATATGCAAAAAACACATATATGCAAAATCAGACTTCTCAAAGGGAAAATTCCAGGAAGAAAGATTAAATGAATGTCATACTTTTAAATCATTTGCCATTATATTATGTTATGCTACACATACATATACATATATTCATAATTGTTATTGCATGAATTTGTATGCTATCCAGTTGCAAGGAATATATATACAGAATATATAACAACACAAAACTCCAGCATCTTTCAATGTCCTCTCATACAACCGTCACAGCTACAATAATGAACAGTATTAAAACCCAGCCAAAACAAAAGACACCATTATCATCACCATTAACTCATAAATACCTATTAAACAGGATAAGTTTGTTCATTTTTCCAAAAGCCAAAAATGAATGAGAAGCTAAGCTCTGCCATCACAAAGATGGTTTACCTCTAGACCCTGATCTCCTTGATTTCCCATAGGATGAGAATCCTGAATAATCCTTATCGAATGATCACACAGGATGGATGGCTTCTAGTCAAACAATGCAGTTCCAAAGTAAATGGGAGTGAGTTATTATAGTTGTAGTACCTTATAGAAAAACATTACCAATTTGAATTGAACAGGGAAAGATAATCAGCAGTCAATGTAGTAACCATTAATATAGAAGTTATTCTGCCAAAGTAGGTTACTCCATCCAGGGCACCACATTTTGAATCAATATATCATTCATATAATGCTTCTCCTTCCACACAATTAATGCATATCACATACTTACATATATACAATTTTATTTCGAGAATAAGCAATACTGAACTCTGTTGGTGTGTTACCCTTGACTTTTAAAATACTTTTTTAATTTGAAGTAATTTAAAATATGCCAGCTACATCCATTTGGAAATACAGAGATGCATATATTGCTATTCTAAATATGATTCCTCAGGATTTAGATTGCAATTACATATATAGTATAAATTGCTCATGAAAGGAATATTGGATAACCATTATGAAAAGGAAGATTTGGGGGAATTGAAATAATTGATCTTTATTTTCTTTTTTGGGAAAGAGTCTTCGAGATGAAAAGGGATTAAAAGGTGCAAAAGGAGAAAAAGTAAGTAATCAATTGCTATTGAGTTATGATTGTGTGGCTTATTTTTTATATGGGATTTCTGGAAATTAAAAGTGGGTTTCATTCTTGCCAAAACGTTTAGAAACAAAGCAAATGTGGATTTGAGTAGAAATGCCCTGACAAATATTGAATTTACTTGTATTACGTCACAGGGAGAACTTTCTGAAAAAGGAGAAAAGGGGGATTCAGTAAGTACAGCTCAAAATTCCATTTATGTTTACAGTATCCTCTGAGAACTTCTAGTATTTGACAATACATCTACAATTTCTTTGTAGATAAAATGTGAAGTTTGTGTATTATCAGCATACCCAAGTAATTGCAGTTATAGGAAGACAGGCTATAGTCTATCTAATTGTCCAATAACATTGGACAATTATCTCTGGAAGAGGTCCATATCTTGGAGAAATCAGCTCATGAGCTACCTATTGGTTGCACTTGTATTCTTTCATATCTTTTTTTACAGATAGGACATTTGCATAAGTATTTATGCTTAGATTCCTGTTATGCAAATATTTCTGAAATTATATTGTTTTCATCTTCGGAACTCTGTGCCTTGGATTTCAAATATATAGGCCTTATGAAAATACTACATCCAGCTGTGAACATCTGACAAATTTGGAGGCTGAATTTGTTGTCATTATTATATGTAATTCAATTATCATGTAATATAAATTAATTTCATCTTGCCAGATTTACAGATCAAGGAATTTATTTGCTCGAGAAGTATTTGTGAAGGGATGGCAGTATCTTAATTACTGATCTGAGCAAATGCTCAAGGATTCTTTTCTTCCTTATTAACTGATGATACTAATTGATCATGGTTACTTCTGGTGAAAGTGATGAATTGTATCCAATATCATCCTTATTCTGGGGTATGCTCCCTATGCTTCTGGAAGTTCCCAAACACCAAGGTTAAATTTTAGTCATATGGGAACTATAATCACTAAGTGATGATACCATCTTTAGATAACAAGTTCTGGACAAAAGTACACATGTAACATTTGCACATCCGCAAAGAAAACACTTCAAAAGTTATCTTATAACCAGAACTACAAACAAAAAACTGCAAATACACAAAAGCCTTTACCATGGATAATAAAGTTGTCTTGATTTGCCATCCACATTTATGCAAAGCCATGGATCACAAAGGGCCACCTTTAAAATAAGTGGGTATGCTGTTGTACATAAATAGAAATCAACCACTAATATATCACCATACGAACATATTCCAAAGAGATTATACCAGCAGGTTCTGTAGTTAAACTACTTGGCTTGCAAGTGATTTCAATTGATCTATAGACATTAGAAACATACTGTAATGTGTCATTAGTATATATATTTACAACTCTACAGTTTCATCTCTAAAGATATATAACTTATCTTTATTAAAATATTGTTTTAGGGTGAAGTAGGGGAGCCTGGTCTTCCAGGGTCTATTGGAAATCCAGGACCTCCGGTATGTAAATTATATTTAATGAACAATGTACAAATTTATCTTACAATCCCGTAATAGGAACACCATTGATAGCCCGTTCTGTTGGCCTATGAATGAATTAAACTCTTGTATGTTTCTGTCTCTGTATGTTTCTTAACTACAGCTGTACAAAATGCCAAAATATATTTAATATATATAAATGTTTATAGTATTCCTATTAGCATTTTAAAAGTTGTCCAACAATAGTTGAACTAATATAGAAAATGTATATAATTTGATAATGATCTTCCATAACAGTTTTAAAATTCAACCTGATTGTAATTGAAAATATATTTATACAATTGTACAGTTGGAAATATCTTTGAAATTGTTATTCAATATAGATCCCTATATTTTCCAAGCTTTCCGCATTGCTCTTTTTAAAGATAGTGACAATTTTATTCTCCTACAATCTTTTAAATTATCATAACTTCTCCAAAAATCCTCAAGGTTTATCAAGTGAAATGCTTTGCTAAACTACAGTAACCAAATACCCCATCCAACAATGCAATGTATTTCAGCAACATCTTCCATCCAAAACTAAAGTTTAGAATGCTACTTCTTCCCAAAACAAACAACATGCATTTTATTTCATTGTATTTACAGAGTGTGTATTTTAACTTTCAATTCACAAGTAGTTAACAGAAAACCCATCAATTAAAATAAAACTAAAATAGGTTTATAAAGATGCAAGAAAAATAAGACATCAGGTTGAAATAATAAAATCAACGTCAGCCATATTATTAGAGATGACTAGATTACATGAAGGGAGGCATCAATTTCAGAGGCAGGAATGGCTCCATGGCATGAATATTTTATAGGAATGACACTACAACTGGAAAGCCTTTTTTGTTTAATACCCATTTTTTCTCATTAAGTGGAGAAGTCTGAGGACACTTCTGAAAATTAATACAGATAGTTCTCGATTCAGTTTATTTAGTGACCATTTGAAGTTACAACAGCCCTGAAAAAAGTGACTTATGACCATTTTTCACACTTAAACCATTGCAGCCTCCCTATGGTCATGTGATCAAAATTCAGAAGTTTGACAACTGACTCATATTAATGATGGTTGCAGTTTCCCAGGGGTCATGTGATCACCTTTTGGGGCCTTCTGACAAGCAAAATCAATGGGGAAGCCAGTCACTTAACAACCGGTTATTAATTTAACAACTGCAATAATTCACTTCAAAATGTGGCAAAGAAAATTATAAAATGGGGCAAAACTCACTTAACAAATTTCTCACTTAGAAACATAAATTCTGGGGTCAACTGAGGTCATATGTCAAGGACTCACCTGTACTGGAATAAATTGCATCACTTCCTATTTCACATGTTTCTTAAAAATTGAAAAGAAATCTCCAACTAATCCAAGATCAGTCTGGAGATTTAGTTTCCTTTCTTGTTTCAGCAATTGACAAAATGATCCTTAGATTCAAACACAGAGGAACGCCTAACTCTAGATCAGGGCTGTCAAACTCATATCCTGCAGGCAAGATGTGTTATATGCACTGGCCACGCCCAGTTTAGTGAAGGGGGAAAAGTTGTGATATGTCACAAAATGATGCCGTGATGATGCGAGTTTGACATCCCTGCTCTAGATAGTCCTTATTTAGTGACCAGGAATCATTAAGCGAAGCAATTGCGAAGTGAAATGTCATGAGTCTATGATTTCACTTCAGTATTCCTTTCTTTTACAGATTTGTAAAGGTCATAATGCAAGGATTGCTAACGAAATTACTTTTTAATTACTATAGTAATTGAATCATTGCTAAATAAGACACTCACAAAATGAGGTCTACCTGTATTACATTTTTTGTTGCATGTAGTGGTGTGTCTTCTAGAAATCAGGTAGCCTTCTAGTTAGAACAGATAGTTTTTCTCTTTTGCATGTAGACATTAGCAAAATCAGAATATTGACTATTTTGATGCCAATTTCAGTGTATTGGTTTCTGTATCTTTAAACAGCAAATAATTTTATGTCTGTTACTCAGAAAAAGCTAGCATTTTCATGTATTTTCTTCAAATATATCCCTTTATTAAAAATAACAGTATAAATATATGGAGGGTGTTTTTTTTTTCTTTTGCTCCCTTTTCTAAAAAATACATCATAATGTTCTAGGGATTTCCAGGACCACCTGGCCCCAGAGGATCTTCAGGAGAAATGGCAAGTATCATACTCTTTGTAAAAATGATTCAAATAAAATATTAACCAATGAAATAATAATATTAAACTATTGGTGATCTCCTTTTACAGAGTATATGAGAGAAGTAATCAATGTGTGAAGATTTAGAACCAGGCATACTGAGGTGTTCCATGATAACAATTTATGGTTTCACTCATCCCATCAAGTGTGGCAATAAATCACTAAGGCAGACAGTCTTTATATCACCACAACAATGGCTAGGTGACCCTGTAAAATTGCTACTGTGAAGGCCTCACTAGCTTTATTACTATACCTCTGGGTAGTTACGAATACGCCATTCTATTTCTGTGTTTTTGTACTGTTACTAAGAAGGTCAGCCTTAAACATTATTTTAACAATTTACAGTATAAATGTAGACTGGCATTTTTTTATTAGCACTTTGGTTCAAAAAACATTTTTTCCAGAAGAATGCAGCTAGAGGCTTGTATGTTGCTAAGATCCCCAGTTCACTGCCTGGCAGATGAGGAAACCAATATTAATATCCATTACTGATTAATTAAAACTGATTTTATATAACTCCAAGCATATGCAAACATATATGTGGTTGGCTGGCTTACACCTGTTCTCATGACTTTATCCAGCTCTTTTCCTGCTCCGTTTTGTTGCATTCATTTCCAAGCCCAGAGACTTTGTTTCATTTTCTTGAATCACATTGTTGCCTATTTGCTTATATACGTTTTTGCTTCCGTGTATATTTACATGGAGTTCACATCATTAAGATTCATATTGGTCTCAGCTCAGCCTCAGAGTAATTAAGCACTACTTGTTTAATTAAGGTACTTCTCAGATGTTAATAACCTTTGAGTTGGGTCCAAAGGCCCTAACTGTCTTCTGAATTGTCTCACCATTATTAATGTTAGCTACAGTTCCAAGACCATTTAATCTCAGGAAGAGATTTTGTTTTTAGATTTCCTAATTCATCATATTATAGAAATGAATTATGAGGTTGTAGCTGCCAGGAAAAGTTGAACTCAGATTCTCATAAAATTTACTGAGAAATTTTAGGCTACTCTATTTTATACAAATTTTTAAAAACAGTGAGGTACACATATTTTGGTATACTATTCTGAATTCATTGTAAGAGTGTGAAACAGATTGTTTTTATCATCTATATGATAAGCAGAACATAGTAATTCAAAATTAGTTTCTTTATGCATACAAAATGACTTCCTTGATCAACAAGAAATCAAAGTATGTGAGTTTCACCTTACACAAAAATGAAATAAAAGTGATTTTCCTGTAGTGAAAATAATTCATTTTTCTCTGGTAAATTCATATGACACATTTTGCTATTTCCTCGATCAGAT
>JAEANM010013899.1:0-14216 GCA_017656035.1 Myanophis thanlyinensis | reverse complement strand
CTCTCTCACACACACACACACACACACAAAATTTCCTGTTTTTTCACAATGCTTTCAAGACAGGTCTAGTTTGAAATAAATGCCACTTGATTCAGGAGGCAAAAGATTATTTTCTGCCATTATCTATAGGTTGTGAACAATTTGTGCAGCATTTTTACACTGATTTTAGCTTTGTAAAGAATAGAGCAGTCACATCATCATCCAATGTCTTCTCATGCGATATCACAATGCTAGAAACTTGTTAATGGATGGAAACGGTTGATATCAGAGGTGAATATTGACAAAGCTAGACCCAAAATCAATAATCACCATAGAGGTCAAAAGGACTTCATGTTCCATGTTCAAAGCAGCTACTCATTTTATGTATTCCATCAATAGTCTCATTAACTAAGCAGTATTGGAACAATGAAATAACTGGAAATGTATCTGTGCTTACAATTCTTATATATTTGTTAAATAATTACGAAGTAGAAAGGCCATCTTTAGCAAAAATTGCCCTCATTTCAGTGAAATCCCTTGTACTTTCATTATCTATTTTCATTGGATCTTTGCCATAACTGTCACTGGATGGGAGCTATTCACTAAAGTGTATTATAGACATCAATTTTTCTAAAAGACAGCTATTTTCCTCCTCAAATTATTTAACAAGATTTCTTAAACATATAATGAAGCAAATAACAAAATAACTGCATAAAAATGATAACACATCATACTTTCTGAGACAACAGCTATCAAACAGAATGAAACATTCAAAGTGAAATTTTGCGGTAGGCAATGTCGCATATAAATTTTAAACATTGAAATTGTCTGTTAAATCACAAAAGTACCTACACTGATTGCTCCGTACTTGAAAGGAAAATCAATGAATATATTTGACTTGATCAGATGGTTTAGCTGAAGTCTACACAACTTATATAAAACCTATATACATTTGAAATAACAGAAAATACTTGTAGCTCGGGTTTTAGGTTTTGGCAGTGGTTTGCTCTCCATGCTAGTTTCAATTTAGTTTCTGAATGTGTTTTTACCAGAATAGGTAACATCATTTTCTTGTCCTGTTCCTTTTTAGCTTATAAATGCCTTGTGTCCCAGTTTGGTCAATTGTTCATGTGATTGGTTGTTTGTTTGGAGCTATATTTAAATTCTGAGCAGCTGATTGGTTCTCTTGTTGATTGGTAGTTTCTTACATAAGCCTAAACATACTTTAGGAATACGGCTCTTATTTTCCAGATGAAGCAGACACCAACAGCAACAAGAATTTTATCCCGCCTTTTAAAATATATACTGTATATATAATTGGTCAGGTCAAAGCAGCAAACATATCTAACACTCATCCTTATTTTCCCCACGACAACAACCTGAAGACTAGTTGCTAAGAGTATCCTCTTAGCTGAAGAAGAAAATATTTGTTTCAGCAAGAGAACACAATTGTTGATAGAAAATATGTGTGAGGTTATTTTGGCATCACTGTGTTCCTTTCTCTGATATTTTCTCTGCATTTAAACTAAATATACTGTAATATCATTTAACACATGCCTTTAAATCCCAGAGCTAATAAAGCTCCATTGCTGCATGTGCTATAAAGACGCTGCACAGCGGATCAAGTTCCTAACAGTCAACTAAGAGTTCCAGTCCCATATGAGGTGCCCCTGGTGTGCTGAGCACTTAACCCTTCGACCAGTACCAACATGACTATTCACAAATTATCGATGTTTCTAAATCCCTGGCAGATTGCAGACAGGTCTTGTCTCCCTTGAAGCCCAAGCATATGGCCTCTAATGGGACGGATTAAAGGGGGAGAAAACACCCGCACAGCCAAGCACACATTCAGCCTTTGCCACATGAACACAAAGCCACAGAAATAGGAGAAGGTGATTCAACTGGACTGAACACTGCTAAATACATGATTAGCCCCTTGTTATGGATCATTTCCATTGATCTATATCTGGTTTTGCAGTACAGTTTAATTAAAGCTGTCTGAACAAGCCTGTTCCCTAAATAATCAGCTATGCAGTGAAAATGTGAAACCCGAGGAAGGCTTGGGACCCTTTAAAGAAAAACCAAAACAAAGTGCCTAATTGACTTAGTGTTTAATAACAATAGCAGAAAAGAAAGTACATTCTGGAAAATTATCTATTCTTTTACAGTCTGTCAGGATCGTGAAACCCTAACTCAGCTCACCTTGTCTGAAGTTTGTTTGGAAGTTGAATTATTTAAGGAACCAAAAAAAAAAAAAAATCTCCACATTAACTATTTCAGAGTAAAAAAGTTTTAACAGTGCAATCCTGTTAATAGCTGCTCAGAAACATGTTAGATTTGTATTCAAACTTACTTCCAGATTTGAAGGCGTTTATAGCTCAAAAGCTGCTCAGCTCTATCGCATGGGCCAAGATTCAATTTCCCTCCCTCACTCCTTTATTTTTATTCCTTTGATTTGCTGACCCTCTCTATATCCCAGCCTGCTTTTAAGGGGTCCCTTAATCATCAAGAGATTTTCAGAAGGCTGCTGAGAGAAATGGGACACAGGAAAATTATGTTCTGCACACACGAACCATTTCATTCACATCAGGAAAATTGTGAGTGAGATGGATGGTCTCTACATTGGATAAACAAACTAAGTTGGAATCTACATCTCAGTCTACTCTTATGTCTAGCATTTAGAGAGGAAGAAAAATTGATGAAATTGACTTCATAGCTGCTTCACTTGAACTGTAATAAGAATTCTACCATATTGTGTATATTGCCTTATTTTATTACATGTTTTCAATTTACCCGAAGATGCGTTAAGAGGATTTGTATTCTAAAAATGAGATATAGGTGATAAACTATTGTTAGTGATAAAATAGGCTGACTCTAAGTAAAGTGTTTTAGAGGTTGTCTTTTCAGATACTAGTATATTATTGTGCTATGAAGCTTAAGAAATCATAGAAATGGTGCTCCATGGGAGTGCAACTAGTCAGCTTTGAACCTACAGCCACTGCATACAAGATAACATAATGGAAAAAGACAGAAAGAGCAGGGTTTTTCCAATTGGTGTGATCATAGGACACAACTGTATGGATGTGTAGCTTCTTCTAAGAAATTAATCAGGTAGTGTAGTAAGTGCCTAAGTATTGCTATGATACTCAGGTCCCAGGCTGATAAAATTTCAGGAGAGTTTTGTAAAAAGCACCTATATGACATCAGGGAAGAGTCCTCTGGTTTATTAGTTCGCAATAAGGTAGAAAAAGAGAAAATAAGATCTCCAACCTATTGTATGTTATGGATATGTCGGCAGCATGTTGGGAAAATAATTCTGTTCCTTGAACTGTTATAGTCTACCACTTTCTTGTTAATTGTGTACTATAAGAGACTGTAAGTATTGTGGTTAGCAAAAGTTATTTTCAGCTTGAGACAGAAGTAAATAGCTCGACAGCTGCCTCTATGTGGTGTGAAGAATGAGTGCATCTGTGAGTGCTACACAAGTGTTTGTGGTTTTGTACTGTTACAACTGTATGTGTGGTTGCACTGGGAAGTACAAGTTGAGTTATATGATCTCCAAGAAATGGGAGTGGCTTAGCATGGAGAAGTCAGCAACACAGGGGAGGAAGATCAACTGGGGATCCCTACTATATTCTTCTGCGTGTATGGATTATATTACAAGACTGGAGAAAGACAAACTATGATTTGCCTAGACTTATATTTAACTACTACCATTTCAATTTTAAATACCTTATATTGTTTGACCCAGAAATGAGGGGGGGGGGTGGTCTTAGAAGAGAGCTTGAAAAGTACAACAGAAGACAAGTAGGAGACTCAAAATTTGAAGAAATAAGGAATTAGGATAAGAGAAGATTATGATGAGAAAAAAATTAGATCTGATTGAGGCACCTCTTCTGCCATTATCAACCTGTTCTACAATTAAAATCTTCAGGAAAGTATTTCTACCTTCTGGGCTTATCTTTCTCATCTTCAGAGATTTATTCTGTGGGTTTTCCCAGACTACAGAGCACTGTCCCTTCAGGAATTACATCTCCCACAATTCTTTCCTTGCTTTTAGAAAATAAATACAGATATTATACTTTGTTGACTTTAATATTAAATTTAACATATATTTTAACCTTATAATATTCTGTATTTCAGTCATTGTTGTCTTGGATGTCTATGAGAGTATCTGCTTCCTTTGCTATCTTCCAGAATAATTCAAAATTAAAGGCATTTCTAAAAGGCATGTGGATTGCAATGCCAGATTATTTGGATTTATATGTATGTTTTATAGTTATATTTTCTTATTGTTGCTTTATCTTATTTGTTGGAAATTGCCAAGTCTAGTTAGATTGCAATTGGTAGAAATAAATAAATATAAAATAAATCATGAGACATAAGAGACATTCTCTCAACCTTCCCTTTGTATTTTATATATCAATCATTCAGGTTTTTTTTTTCTGGAAATAAAGACAGCAGTTTCCTACTTTTTGCTAGGAGAAGAAACTTAGAATGCTTTTTCTGCAAATTCTGCTCACAGCTTGGCCTGTCTTCTGTAAAAACAGTAATTCTTTTTGAAAAAAAAAATAGATTTCTTGAAAATATTTTTGAATCTTGGTGGGTCACTTAATAAAACTATTTTTATCACACAAATAAAAGTCTATGCATAGTGTGCATGGATTCTTTACAATCAGCTGGCAAGGTCTAGCCAATAAAAACAATATACATAGGCTAGCTGAATTACGCCCAATTAAAACTGTGCCTATATGCTGGATAATGTGAAAAAAGATACAAACAAAACTGGCCAAAATGCAGCCAATTCTAATTACTCATGCAGCGAAATCGAATGGTGCTAAGTAAAAGAAGAAAAATGTCTTTCATTTTTGTATTCAGTGTGAAAGACTATAAGATGATTCCCGCCCGACCCCGTTAGCATTGGCATCGTTTCAAAAACCAGAACTGTACTGCCAAAACCGTGGGGGCCAGGCCACTGAGAAATGATCTCTGACTGTTCTATTCTGGGGGCAACGAAGACATTCAATCATTTTATCACCTTATTATAAACATTACAAGTTTGACATCAAGGTGCTGTTGGCATCTGAGCTATAATGATGGTGATAGAAATATCCTGGGGAGGGGGGGTATTCTTTTCCCCTGGTTATTACTCACCTAATTCTAATGGAGAGATGCCCCCAGAGAAGGCTCTGCGAAGCTGATTTTAACTGGCAGGCAAGTTTCTATGGGACGTGAACAGGAGGCAGAGGGAAGTTCAACAAGCAAAGAGGAAACCAATGCATGTGGCACAATGTTTTCCAAGAGTCAAGCCATTTATTCAGGAAGTAAAAATCTCTTGAATTTCTCTTAAAGCAAAGTTATATAGTTAATTATTAATATATTTTTTTCAAGGCCTGGAAAAAAAAAAAAAGGTAAAAGCACATATGTTATTTTTAGAGTTAGTTCAATTATGGGCCTGTCAGCACTGGCAGTATATCCCTTCATCAGACCACCAAGCTAACATGTTTTTTTCTACAGAAAGTGTGCTTAATGACCAGTTTAACAAAAGATATTTCACTGTGGGCGTTAATTAGAGCTTTGTGGACTCTATAGGATTTGTGCGCACTAAACCCTGTAATTCAAAGAAAAAGGAGTGGGAACATACCAGCCCTTCTTTTAACAATGAGCTGGTTCTGACTAAATCAGAAACAACTCAGGAAGAACTCAGAAACTCATTAATTCATCTTGGACATACTGATTTGTAATTGTCTTGAATCTGAAATTTATTTATTTATTAAACTTCTCATCAAGGCATCTGTAAGCGGCTTACAGTCATATAATTAAAATATTATACAACACCTATAAAACAATAAATAAAAACCATGCATTTAAATTTAAGTTCAAATTCAATGAACCAAGATTGGAGTAGAGAAGCAAAATGCACACAGGGAAGTGTGGATGTGTGTCTCTCTAACTCTGTGTTTCTTAACCTTGAAAGCTTGAAGATACTGTATATGGACTTCAACTCTGCTGGCTAGGGGATTCTGGGGGTTGAAGTCCACACTTTGTCAAGCTGCTAAGGTTGAGAAACACTGGTCTAATCCATTAACCATCTCCAAGATGTCACTTCCCCAATGGAGTCTCATGCCAGTTGGTAGAGGTAGATTTTCAAGGTTTTTCAGAAGGCCAAAAAGAAGGGGGGCAGATCTCACATTGGGAAAGGTAGAATGTTCCAGAGGGGAGGTTCCATGATAGAACAAGTTCTTCTGGAACCCACCAACTGAAATTCTTTAACTGACAGGATGCATAGAATGCTTCTTCTGTGGTGCAAGTGGGCAGACACTCTGGACCTATGCCATGAAAGGCTTTAAAGGGGATAACTAACACCTTGAATTGGACCTGGAACATAGATAGATTTTAGGTTTTACAATTTTCCTCAAACATTACATGATCTATCATATCCTGGTATGCATACTTTGTCAAAAATAACTCTCTGGATTGATTTATGCTTGGAATTAATTATGTAATGCTGATCTTTTTCTCCTCCAATAAACTTTTTATAATCCAAACTATAATTGCGCATCATGAGCCATATAGGTGGAGGAACCACAAATCATTGTTGTGACACCAAAGGCTGCCTTTCAAATGTAACAGAACTTCCTTGGTTTTTTTCCTTAAAACCTTTTGAACCTGAAGAAGCTTAATGAATGAGAAGCAGTGGTGGAATTCAATTTTTTTTACTACCGGTTCTGTGGGTATGGTTTGATGGGTGTGGCTGGGGGGTCATGTGACTGGATGGGCAGTTTCTGTAAGCAGGGCAATAAAGATTAGGCTAGCAACACCACCAGAATGTTTCTTTCCTGCCTTCCTTACAGGATTAACCTTGTAAAGTATAAGAAAACAAAAGGAGATTTCTTCTAACAACCGGTTCTCTGAACTCCTTAGAAAGTTTACTACTGGTTCTAGCGAACCTGCTAGAACTTGTTGAATTTCACCTTTGATGAAAAGTGAAATGTTTTCGAGCAAAACCCCAAGAAAGTCCAGATGTCTTTTGAAAAAGCACTTCTGGATGACAGAGAATCTCCATAGGCATTGCTGTGACAGATGTGTAACTGTTGATAATCATATACTATCCCAACCACAGCTAGTATAGAGATTACCTAAGCACAATTTGCAAAATCTGAAAAGTGAGAAGTAAAGCTTTTAGATGAGAGAAGGGAACTTTGCTTTAGCAATGTTTAGAAAGCTCCTTTTCTGCACCCTATAAATCATTGTGTTTATTCCAAGGTAAGGCCATCAATCTGGTGTCCCTCCTAAGTCAGTATTCACTTTCTTCCTTCACCCCCAGCCCCTGAAGTAGTTGCCATGAGAAATACTGAAGCAAATATGTCCTTTAACGGATACACATGGTCTCTGCTGTAACAGTGCCTATTAGGTGATATAATATCCCAGGATGGCTTTAAAACAAGCAATAAATTTAACATTTGCTAGGTTTCATTATACTCTTGGCCAGGTAGTTTCAAAGCTGAAAATTCCTAGATGTATACAAGTAGCCCACATTTACAGAGATTATGTTAACAAGAATAACTTAAGGCTAGCACAGGTTGTCAAGAACACTCCTCCTCCCCATATATATGGGGACTGTATTGGTTGGAAACATGCTGAAGAGGAATTCATTCTGAAGTAGCTAGACCAGGGGTGGGCAATTATGGCTCCTTCATGACCCGTGGGCTTCAACTCCCAGAATTCCTGAGCCATGAGTTGAAGTCCACGGGTCATGAAGGAGCCATAATTGCCCACCCCTGGTCTAGACAATGACTAAAATGATGACGACAGCCTTCAATTCTGCTTGCCTTTAGAAAATGATGGCATTTTCTTCCAGATGTTTGGGTTCAATTAAGCAGAAAAACTGTTTGGTTCTTTTAATTGTCTTGTTCATGTCACTATTTTATGTACAGGGTTATTTTTAATTATGTATCTCTATCTTTATTTATTTGACCAACAATATTACATTTTAAATTTTATGAGGACCCAGACTGTTAGGGGCAATTTGTTGACTCTGTAAACCGCTTTAGAGGGCTGTAAAGCACTGTGAAGCAGTATAAAAGTCTAAATGTTATTGCTAATACAGGGAAAAAATCCTTTCCCAATAAAGGTAGTCCTCGACTTACAATGTTTCATTTAGTGACCGCTCAAAGTTACAATGGCATTGAAAAAAGTGACATTACTGTTTTTCACAGTTACAATTTTTGCAGCATCTCCACAGTCATGTGATCAAAATTCAGATGCTTGGCCCCTGATTTATAGTTATGACGGTTTCTGTATCCCAAGGTCATGTAATCACCTTTTGTGACCTTCTGACAAGCAAAGTCAATGGGGAAGCCAGATTCACTTAACAACTAGGTTACTAATTTATCAATTGCAATGATTCACTTAACACCTGTGACAAGAAAGGTCATAAAATGGGGCAAAACTCACTTAACAAATGTTTCACCAAACAACAGAAATTTTGGGCTCCTTTGTGGTTGTAAGTCAAGGACTACATGTACATGGAAATTTATAGTGTACATCTAGTCCTTGATTTACGACCAGAATTTCAATTGCTAAGGAATTAAATGAGTTGTGCCTGATTCTAGGTTTTCTTTTTGGCTATGGTTGTTATGTAAATTACTGCAGTTGTTAAGTGACTCATGCGGCTGCTAAGGAAATCTGGCTTTCAACATTGACTTTGCTTGTTGCAAAGAATTTGGGAAGGTCGCAAATGGTGATCACATGACCCTGGGACAGTGCAACCATCGTTAAATATATGCCAGTTGCCAAGTGCCCAAATTTTGATCTTGTGACGATGAAGAGTTTGTGCTTAAAAGTTCATACTTTTTAAAGTTGCCAATATTGAAAAATACTGCCCTGTCCTATAAGTCTGGAATTGTTTGGCGGCTCCTTTTCTTTAGAAAGACGTTAACCAGGCCCAACCCTGATAGCCTCAATCCAAAAGTACCCAAATGCTCCTATCTACTCAGATACATTTTTATCAGTGTCGATACAATACAATAAAATATGAAAATTGTGAATGCATGAAAACTTTTAAAAATTTCCAATAATTTAATATATTTTTCTCAACTGTATGAATATATAAAAAGTAAAGCACATATAGAAAATCAATCCTTGCCCAACACATGGAAATTGTTATAGTGTATGTCTAAAACCTGCACTGAAATTATGAGTTCATATTCAGTTCAATAATAAACTAACCAACTGGTCTTAAACAAGCTACTCTGTCTACTTCATTGTCCCAAGTGCATTACAGCATAATAATATTAGTCTATTTTCCAGAGTGGTTTGGAGGATTACTGAGATAATATATGCAAAATACTTTGAACATTCAAGATAATGTATGCAAAGTACTTTGAACGCTCAAGAAAACACAATATAAATGCTCAGATTATTGTCTCATTCTTCTTATATGTGACCCATTTTCAGAAGAAAAACAGAATTTCTGGCTCCAGGCCATTGAGGGCAACTGCAGATGACATTTGTTGCAGGGCTTTGGGTTTGTTTAAATACATAAAGAGTATCATTTGATATGAGTGTTAGTTAAAAAGATTCCAAGATTCCAAGATTCCAATTTTTTTTTACAATTTCTGTGTTATGAAGAAAAATGTGTTCTCCAAAGTAAAAAATATTCTCTGACACATAATATGACATTTAGCTAAAGCAAAAATTAACTTCAGAAATATTTTTCTTAGGATATCAATAAAGGAAAAAAATATATTCCCTTCAACTACAACTTCTATAATCCCAGTCTATTAATTCTTCAAGCAAATCATATTTTTAGAAAGAACATTTCAAAGACCATTTGAAAAACAATACACATTTGATCTTACTCAAATCTTTAGAATTACACTGTGGATAAAGAAGCATGATGGGAAAGCAATTGGAATATGGAAAACTGATTAAATAGTGATGCAAATTGTTTGAAAGAAAGAAAATATTTTGCCTGTAGGAAGGAAAATGGACATTGGGAATGACATTAGATGTACCCTTTAAGACTTCACTATGACTTTAAACCACATTCAGTGACAAAAGCAGCAATCATTACACCGGTACGTATACAGTTTGTTTATCTTGGATGATTTCTATTGATCCAGTGTTGACTTCTCAGAACATTTTAATCAAAATGGAAAAGGAGAAGAGATAGCTCTTGAGTTTGCTGGTGGAATACATAGCAACCCATTCTTAGGTCACTGGTTTAATTCCATAACTGGTTTGGCAATTATGAGAAATTGTTATTGCTGTAACTGGTGACTTATGTAAAAAGAAAAAAATGGGAGAAATTTCATTCCAATCATCCATGAGAGTTGGTACACATGACTATACATATACATTTCCTAAACAATGTAGAAATAATAAAAACTAAATGCATGATGATCTACATCATCCAAATATGGTCAGCAAATACGTTTATGGGTCAAACAGAAGACTGCTAAGTAGAAGAGACATTTCTAATACAACTATAATAACATCTGGCAAAGTTTGTGGAAGAAATCAGATGCTTCTTAATTAAATAAACAATTTTTTGGGGCAGCATGTATCTGAAATGGAAAAAAAAATAGCAGCACAAGCTAGCCAAGAACTATATGCCATACAAAGTGCTGAGGGAATTAATATTGATTTCTTAAGTCACATATTTGTATGTTTCCAGAGGCTACATGTAGGCACAATGTGTGTAGAACATCAAATTTAAAATCTGTGGAATATAGGACTCCATCAGTGATAAACATTCAAATCAAAATCTCCTCGGAACACTTTTTAAAATGTTTCTTTAGTAGTAGGAGAATAAGTGGCAGTCAAACAAGCAATGTAGTAATACTTGTGAAACAGATTTGAGCAAATGATTAAACAAAGAAATGGAGGTACCTACTTAATGTTGAATCAGATTACTGACCCAGCTAACCATTATAGCTGATATTGACTGAAACGGCCCTCCAGAGTTTTGCTAGGCATTTCTCTTGCTCAGTCTGGAGAAGCCAGCGGTTGTCTCCCCTCTCAGCCCTCAGGTTATTTCTGCTCATATTTCATGGTTTGGCATCTGTGACACATCTTGCAGAAGAATCAATAACTATTTAGCACGATACTATCAGCTTTTTGTTCACCGTGGGAAACAGCAGTTCAGATTCCTGAAGCTTTCAACCACATTTCTGGCAAAGGCTAAAAGTGAATGTTGGCTCTAGTCAATACTGGATTTATGAAACAAAAGATGCTGAGAATGAAAACTAATATGACATTCTAATCACTTTTGGGAAGCATGCAGGCTAGTGATGAAGAGCTGACCTTTACCTTGGCAAGGAAGCTTTCACCATAAATAGAAGGGCCAAGATGCAAGGCACAGCGGAACAATATTTTGATTTATTCTAGTACCTATTTCAGGAGGAAATAGCAACAAAAACCATGACCCAATGACCAGAGAAACTAGCTTTAATAATGTGGCAACATTGCTGGAGGGAAATAAAGCATCCAATAAAAGGTATCAATTTCAAAACGAAGCAAAATGCTTAATTTTTGACCTAAGTATGATAATCACTAATATTTTAAGGCATTAAAATATGCCTAATTTGTCAATGAATATCATGACAAAATGATTCTTCAAGAATAATCATTAAAGATGGCAGGAATGCACTGCAGGTTCCAAAACTGTTTCTGGGAAGATAATGAATTTCATTGGACCAATTAAAACGAAGACTAATTTGTAAGTTGATTAAAACCTCATTTAGGGTGTCTCAAAGCTCCTAGTAATTCCTAGACCTTAGTGGTACCAGTTTTCAAAAATGTACCTATGAGAAGGAAAAATAATAATTATTTTCTGGAAATTGATATAACATGGAAATTACTTGACATGAAGTTAGGGTGACCAAGCATCCTCTTTTGCCCGGACATGTCCACTTTTTACGTCCAGTCCGGGGCATCCGGGTGGGTTTTATAAATTTATAAAACCCACCCGGATGCCCTGGACTGGATGTAAAAAGTGGAGATGTCATGTCCGGGCAAATGGGGGAAAAGCGGCTCCGGCAAGACGAGCATGCGCTCCATCGCGCTTAGAAATCCCGCGATGGAGCACATGCTCATCTTGTGGGAGCCGCTTTTCCCCATCAGCAGCACCTGGGCGGCAGGAGAAGAGCCACTGCGGAGCTGCGCCCCCCGCTGCCGCCCCCCCGCCCTCTTTTTTGGAAATCAAATATGGTCACCCTAATGAAGTAATTAAGAGAAAATTCTCCTGATCCATCCTATAGGTGTCTAACCTGAGATCACGAATACAATTCAGATTAAATCTATAAGTATGTTATATAAATGCTAAGTATTATTTAAAACAATTATCAAACTAAATCAGTTTATTTCCTAATATATTCATTTGGCATGCTATGTTGAAGAATCGGAGACAAAGAAAACCATATGTTTATAAAATGTAATGTTTAACTGGGCTTTGTGAAAAGTAAACCTCAGCTAATGTCTTGTTTAAACTTCAGTAACTAATTTAAGTAAGAACTGTATTTCCAAAGAGTTCTCAACTTTGTATCTTGATTTCAAACTATTGCTTTCCTGTACTACAATCTATATAGCAAAATATTAAAGCATTGCACTTGTTACTGAAAATATAATGTTCAGTTATTTATTTTCCTATATTCTATTTCTCTCTGGGGAAATCTTCAAGTTTTAAATCCACTTTCAGTATCTGCCTTCACCTTGGCCTCTAAGCCATTTTTTTTGGCCAATCAAATACTGAGGATTTGTTTGCAAATTAAAATTGTATTCTAGGTTCATTCTTAACTAGGACCAGCATTTTATTTAAGGCCCTTCTCATCAAATGTTTTATTCTGAAGGTAAGCTAAAGATTTATAATATGCTAAACTAGTAGAAAATGCTCCAGTAATCAGCAACAATACATTTTACACTTTATCATAATAATTTTTTTCTGCCGCCAAGTCAATAAAACTTTCGCTCCTTTTTACAATGGTTTACAACTTAAATAATTTAATACAGCAGTTGTTATAGTTTTATTGCAGGCTTATAAAATTTGTGCTATAAGTCTCTTCCATGCAGTATATTAACCCCAAAATGACAGAGGAGCTGTGTAGCTACTGATTACTAAAACTATAATTCAGGCTAGAAGTTTTGAAGGCATTATAAATGGCTATTGCTTCACTTGTACACTCTGGATGGGTCTTCCCAGTGAACTGCATGCTCCTTGGTGTTCAGTTCACATTCATTACTTTTCCAAGTATACATTATAAACAAAAAGGTATTCATATTTCAGACAGCTCATAATGTAGCATGGAAGGATACTCTAGTCAACAAGAATAAAAAGGTTGGTAGCAAGGAACAGACATACAAAACTTTGAGCAAGCCCCACCAAAGCATATTGGAATTGCCTCTTAGACAAATCCTATAACTGTACTCCATACAAAATAAGTCCACAGTGAAGCTCTGAGTTCCCATAGCCACCTGAAGGAGGATCATTTATGTATGCAACCAAAAAAAAATGTTCCTTAAGATCAGTACTGTAACTCCTATGTCGTAAATGCAGAATGCAATCCCAAAGGTGTTTTTCAAGAGGCAACTAGACTTTCTGGTTTTTCTTTGAAGACATTCCACTTCTCATCCAAAAAGCTTCTTCAGCTCTACAACTATGACCTACAACCATTCAGACTCTCCATGGACATGCAGAATGCAATCTATCTGCAACTGGCTAACTCTTTACAAGACACCAAGGTTATCGTTCTGTGTATCTTTATCTGAAAATAAGATATTTTGAACTGCCTTGCCGTTGCAGTGAAATCTTTAAAAAAGAAGTTTATTTAAATAACCCGTAGAAAGATGTTAAATTTATGCCCCCACATGATCTGCCTCATCATTTAGGAAGGGCTACATAGCCCCCATTTGTTATCTGTTAAGAATAAGGTTCACACAGTCAAGAAGAGAAAGGCTAAATAACAATAATTTAAAAAAAACAACTAAATTTAAAAAGTGCAAATATGTTTTAATAAAAGAGGGTTCACCGTTCTACTTATATCTGAGAAACAAGGGCCTCATACAGCTGCTTTTTCAGGCCCTCCAGATGCCTAACATGTTCTATCATAGCAATGCTCACTTTGAATGATAGAAGACACATGGCAATCAAAAACATCTGTGCACCAATACATTTGGAGGACACCTGGTTGGGGATGTTAAAGTAAAAAAGCACACATGCACACACACATACACAC
>JAEANM010013898.1:0-14216 GCA_017656035.1 Myanophis thanlyinensis | reverse complement strand
CCTCCACAATTCAAATTCCAAACCTCGCAAAGGAGATCAAGTCACTCTTTAGGCTCAGACAGCAGAATAAGAAACATCAAGGGCACGGAGTTATTTCCTACCCTTTTAAAGGTGCTAAAAAGGAAACTTAAGCAAGCATTGTTCAATTATCATCTGATACTATTAATTTGGCAACCTACAAGATACATGTAATCAGAAAATATGCATAATTGCCAGAACCCCTGACTGTTGATCTCTTGTAGCACTCAGGCCTTTTCTAGTTAAGAAAAAGAGCCCTTTTCACTTATAACACAACAGATTTTTAAAATTATTTTCCTCTATATGTTTTCAAACTGAGTGTATACAGTTTGGAAAGGTAGAAGAAACATGCAAAAAGAAAATGTCATCCAAAGAACAATGTGAGCCTTGAAAATTATCAGTGGTAAGGCACATATACATGCTACTTAACCTGTTTCTGCTGGGTTTGGAAATACAATTGAATCCAAGCAAAGCAATGTGTTAATAACTTTAAAGGTCTTTTTCTCAAATAATCAGGACAGGATAAGAAAGACAGCATGATAACTGGCACAGCCAATAAAATGACACTGGTCCCTCCCTTTCCCACTCCAAAGTGGTTCTCCTCCGGGCCTTGTGTGTTCAGATTTCTAATAAGTCTAGAGTAGGAGCACTGGGTGGGGTAGAGTGGGTCTCTTGTATTGTTCAGCCGTCTCATAAAAACGGTCTTATTTTTTCGCAGAAAAGTCATTCCCCCTGTGATGCCTCTCTAACCTAATCAGAGTCAGACATTGTGCATTATCCAATCCTGTTAGGGAGGCAGCAAGCAGTGGAGATGGAGTAGTAGGAGAAAAGTAAAGCAGAAAAGTAAGGGTTGCAATCGGACACATTAATACACGAAGTTAAACCACACCACGGTTTGCTCTTTGGGGTTCTTATGGTTACCTGATTCCGGCTGAGGGTCTGTCCAGTGCTTCCAGGGCTCATAGCAGGATGATTTCTTTGTTGTGCAGCTGCCCAGGCTGGGTTTGCAGCTCCATACTGGGAGCCCATGTCCTTGCCCATGACTGCCTGCTGACTTCCTGGGGCGGCTGCGGCTGCTGCTCCCTGAGCCGGCTGCTGCGATGGGGTACCGCTGGGGCTGCTATAATCAGGGTAGCCTGTGCCATAGCTCCTCATCATGGGGCTGGGGGAAGTCAGCAGCTGGTTCAAGGTTGGGGTGGCTCCAGACGGGTGTTGGTTTTGCCCGGAGAATCTTTGGAAACCCGCAGCCCCAGATGCCTTTCCCAAGCTCCCGGCACCGCCAGGGCCCAGCATCATGCCCTGCTGGTGCTGCCTGGGGGAACTCAGCACCCCAAAAGCTGAGGACGAGCCCCCATAGCCGCCGCCTCCTCCTCCTGCAGCCGCCGCCGCCGCCGCCGCCGCCACGGCTCCTGCTGCTGTGTTAGTGCCGCCGCCAGGCCGGCCGTAAGCGGCCGAGTAGTGGTTGTACTGGCTGTTGGCGTAGCCTTCGTGCGAGTTGGGCAGGGGGTCCATGATGTTGGGGGCCGCCGCGGGGTGCATTAGCCCCATCCCGGGGCTGTGTTGTCCGCCATGTTGATCAAAGCAAGGCCCGGCCCGGCTCGCTGAAGAGGCGCCTCCGCCGCCGCTGCTGCTGCCGCTGCCAGCGTTGCCGTAATAGCTATTAAACTCCGAGACACCCACCGCTGAGGGGCCGCCGCCGCCGCCGCCGTCTCCTCCTCCAGTGCCGCCGCCGCCCGCTCCCGGAGGTGGTAGCGGTGGAGGCGGCGGCGGCGGCTGCTGCTGCCCGCCCAAAGGTCCCAAACTAGGGTGGTCGTAGCGACTGTTGAGGTGCTGCTCGCCCATTTTGTCCGGCGGCGGCGTCGCCTCTTCCTCGTCCCCGCCTTGATTCAGCAGGGGCTGAGGCTGCGGCTGGCTCTGGGGCTCGGCCTGTCCCCCCAAGCCACGGTCTTTTCCTCCATGTTGCTGCTGCTGCTGCTGCTGCTGTTCCATGTCTGCGCTGCTGGGCTGAGGAGCGGCGCCGCCGTTGTTGGTGCTGCTGCTGCTGCTGCGGCCGCCGCCGCCGCCGCCGTTGTTGTTGTTATTCTGCATCGGATGGTGCTGAGGCGGCGGCTGTGGCTGGAATTGATTTAGCTGTTGGTGTTGAACTGCGTGGTGGTGGTGGTGGTGGTGGTGAACGTGGGGGTGCTGGGCACGGAGGTGAGCTGGGTGCTGGTGCTGGGCACGGGGGTGGTGTGAAGGTGCGGCGGCAGGGGGATCGCCTCCAACGCTTTGCAACTTATGATTGGGAAGCAGCCCAGTCTCCATAGGAAAAGAAGAGGAAGATAAGCCCGGCGCGCTTCCAGGGTCTTTCAGAAGCAGTTCCGAAGAAGAGCTGCGGCCGCTGCTGGTAGCGTTGTTAGGCGCCGCGGCGGCGGCGGCAGAAGTTGCATTACTGGCCATGTTCACTTCATTATCTCGGTGGAGAAGATTGTGATCTACATTATTCAATCTGCTGCTATTCGTCCCATCTACGACCCCAAGGAGGGAGCTAGATCCAGGTCCGATGGTGCCAGCCAAGGGAACCCCGGAGTTAAGATCTTGGCTTAAGTTACCCGTCAAACTCTGGGTTTTGACCTTGCTGTTGCTCGCACTCATCGGAGCCGCTGCTACTTGCGCGGCCATGATCGAGGAGACTCGATTATTTCCCTCCCCTTTCTCTCTCTCCCCCCCCCCCTCCTTTTAGAAAATCGGGGCAAAATAAATAAGGGTGTGGAATTGACAGGAGCAAGAAAACTCCAAACTGGCCCTTAAAGGACAGAAAAACATATTTATTTGATGAAAAAGCCCGTACGATTATTGCAGGCGCGCGCGCGCGCTCTTCTCTTTCACACACAGACGGCACGGGCTTTTTTTTTTTTTTTTTTTTTTTTTTGGGAAAAATGACAGAAAAGTCCCCTCCCAAAGTCCTTGATGAAGATTAAAAATTGAAGAATGCCTTACGGTCCGTGCCTGTGCCTGTTGTGTGATTTCATGGTGAAAGTTGTTGTTTTGTTTTTTTTGTTTTTAGTCTAAATGAAAGTTTTTTTCTATTCCTCCCTAGCCCGGATATGGGTAAATACACGTCTGGCTGAGCCTATCAGGCCCAGCATGGCTGGGAAGAGAGAAAGAGGAGGAGGGGGAGGGAGAGGCGAGGAGAACGAGTTCTAACAATTATTATCCACTTCTCTCTGATTATCCTGGTACACGTGGAAAACGCGGACTGGATTTCTCTTCCGTCTCCTGCTGCAGCTCTTATGGCAAAGAGGATCCTCTGGAAAAGAGAGGGGCGGCTTCTTTTCGGCAGCCCCCCCATCCAGGACCAGGATTGCTGACATGGAGCCCTTTAAAACCAGGGACTGAGGTTGCCTCTCCCGGTTTTTTCTTCTTGAAAGACATGTGAAAAGAGACAAAATGCTTTCAAATAATAGAAACAAGGGATTGGGTTTTCTAAAAATATACCACCTTGCTATTCTCTTCTGGAGCAAGCAAGGTTATTTAGAGGGGTAAGAAAGAGGAAGAAGAAAAGAAAGAAAGACTGGTATGAATAAGAAAAAGAAGAACCAATTAGTTTTGCCATTAAACTATCTATGGGGTATTTATTTATTTATTTTATTCATTTTAAAGCCACCCAACTTTCAGAAGTTTTTGCAACTACCACACAACAACCAAACAGACATAAATTATTCCACATCTATCATCATTTATCATGCAAAGTGCACAAAATTAAGTAAAACATTAGGCACAGGAATAAATTATCAAATTCACAGAACACCAGGCTCACAGGTACAGCCCAAGCACCATATGTGATAAGACATGCATGTAAGTCCTCTCAGCTCAAGATAAGCTCTTAATATATGCATAAAGGGATCTTCATTCAAAGGACTGATCCAACCTACTTTTGCATAATGGGTTTCTTTGCTGGATTAGAGAGAAATATCTGGGTCAGTAAGACAAGTATCTACATTTGCTATTATATGGAAAGATAAAAACATGATATAAAGATGTCTTCTTTTTTACTGTCTACGTTTAAAATCAGAATTTATTCAAATGCTATCACATTTTTCAGGGCTGATAACATTATTATAAACTATTAATGTACATCTTTTATTTCATGGCTCCTGCATTTGTTTATAAGTAGAATTTTCAGTATAGCATATAATTTCCAATTAATAAATTCATAATTGTTTCTAAGGCTGATACTCTTTCTCCATTTACCTGGGAATGAGCTACAATAAATGGACAGGGACTTATTTCTAAGTATGGAACTGTTCTGCTGACTATAATCCTCATACAATAATTTTTAGAATATATCATTCTAAAGCCATTAGGCTTATTTTTGAGGAAGGTATTGTGCAATATTTCTCTTAACAAGTATTAGGTTATCCTGCCAAGTTGAGGGGTGGTCCATTTGAGCAGCAGCCAGCCCACTGGTCAACCGCATCTTTTTTGGGTGGCCTTATCTTTTGGCATGAATGCAAATGGTGTACTGTAAAAGCAGTAGCTAGTGAGTTGCACAATGTATAAAGCAAAGCTATCAAGTATCATTGGTATTGACCTGCTTAAAATGAACTTTAATCCATTAATTAATTGATAGATTGATTTAAAAGCAGCTCAGGCAGCTGTTCAACTAAAATTGGCTGACATCCCTTGAAAATATGTTAATCTGGATCTTTCACCCTTTCAAGTACAAAAGGATGCTAGAATGGCCACTTAAATTATCAACATGGTCTAATTATTCTAAATTGGATGCAAAGATTACTGCTTCTGCAGATGATGCTATGTTTCCAGATACAAATAGTTGCATATGAAGTGTGCATTTGTAGTACTTTTATTTTGTTACATACTACCTATAGCAGTTTATTTAATAGTTGGTAACATATAAATATTTATTTCACTGAAAAACAATTTATTTTCTCAATTCCCAATATTAGTTTGTTCTGTCAATAACACTGTTGCAGAGTAATAATACATTGTATATCTTTTTGCTGATTATATCATTTTCAACAGCATGTGTGACCAGCAGTCTGTGGCAGTAACATTTCTGAAATTGCTACTGTGTCCAGCTGTCTCAAAATCCTAATAATCATTTGCATTAATGATGCTCTTAATACAATTATTATATACAGGGCTGTTTTCAACATGTTCTATTAATTTGTATGCACAGCAAGGATTTCCTGAAGAGAGTAAAATATTTCCACCGCTATCGTTATGTCCCTTAACAATGGAATTACATTTGGTGTACATAAAACATCTTTGATGATCAAAAGAATGATTACTTCTCATTTTGTTAAATTATTAGGTATAGAAATGACTTGCATTTATATAATAGCATATTGCCACTATTACCATTAACAAATTAAGGTCTATTTTAATGCAATTAATATGCACTGTACACTAAAACTCAATTTCTAATCCACCAATTAAACCAATGAGAGATACAATGTTATCTCAAAAATAAACAGCAAATCTTGGTTTTCAGTTTACAGTTTAAAGTATATACGGTAGTTATCCATTAACTTAAAAACATGGAATCAGTAAAGTGGAAGGGACCCTTTAGACAGCCAGATCCAACTTTTTCGGTGAGGAAATCCATATTAATTTCTGGGTTTTTCTTTCTTTAAACACATCTAGTGAAGAAAAGCCCATCACCTCTCTGGAGGTGTTTCACTGTTGTATTGCTGTTATTAGGTAGACTTTTTTTCCCTGACATTCAGTTGGAATTGCCTCTCTATAACTTAATATTTTTTCCCATATTGTGGTCTCTGGAGTAAGTGAGAACAGATCTTGACCTTTTTTCTACATGACATCCTTTCAAATATGTGAAGAGTGCTGTAATATTCTCCCTTAGTCATCTTATCTCAAGGTAAAACAAACCCATCTCTTTTAATCTCTTCTCATAGGACTTAGTTTCTATTAATTTTCCCTGTCTTCAAACCTGTTCCAATTGCTCTAGATCATTTTTGTGTAGTGTGGTGCTTAGAAAGGAACACAATACTTGAGCCAGGGTGTGACCAAAGCAAAATGAAGTGGAATTATTACTTCCTGTGATTTGAAAATTGTATTTCCAGCAGAGATGAAATTCAGCAGGTTCTAGCAGGTTCACTAGAACCAGTAGTAAATTTTCTGAGCAGTTTGGAGAACTGGTTGTTAGAAGAAATCTCCTGTGCTTTTTTCCACTTTACAGGGTTAATCCTATAAGGAAGGCAGGAAAAAAACATTCTGGTGTTGTTTCTAGCCTAATCTTTATTGCCCTGCTTACAGAAACTGCCCTCCCAGTCACATGACCCCCCCAGCCATGCCCACCAAGCCACGCCCACAGAATCAGTAGTAAAAAAAAATTGAATTCCACCACTGATTTCCATTGATGCAGCCTAAACCTGAATTTGCTTTCTTTACAAATCTCATTACTGGCTGATCTTCAGGTTTCAGTTAATAACTATTCCAAGTTCTTTTGTCCAAGGATTATTATTAAGCCTGGTATCCCTATTCTGTGCATTTGATTTTTCCCCCCAAAATGAAGAATTTTGTACTCATTTCCATTAAATTTCATACTTTTACCTTCAGCCCGTTACTCCAAATCTTTTGAAATTTTATTTCAGTAGTCTAGGCTACTAGCCATTCCTTCTAATTTGGGGACATGTTTAGATTTGATATGCATTCTCACTGTTTCTTTATCCAAATCATTAATGAAAATATTGATGAATACAATAAGCCCCAGGATTAATCTATGTGGCATACCATTGATAGTTCGCTCCAGATAGATAAGGAATCATTGTTAATATTCTTGGCTTATAATTTGAGTCAATTTTAGGATAATTCCCATGTCATTCAGCCCATGTTTACTAGATTGTTAACGTATATATAACAGGATATTTTGTGAGATGGTTTACTGAAGTCAAGATATGTTTATAGCATTTGTATAACCAGTTATCTGATCAAAAAGATACTATAAAAAGTAATTGTATTGTACTATTAAAAAAATTAAGAAAACTAAAATCATGGCACCTGGACTTCTCAATTCCTGGCAAATAGATGGCGAAGAAATTGAAGTAGTGACAGATTTTATTTTCCTGGGTTCCAAGATCACCACAGATGGGGACCACAGAAATTAAGATGCTTGCTCCTGGGGAGGAAAGCCATGGCAAAGCTAGACAGCATACTAAAAACCAGAGACATCATCCTGCCAACAAAAGTGTGTATAGTCAACACTATGGTTTTCCCAGTTGCAATGTATGGCTGTGAAAGCTGGACCATAAGGAAGGCTGAGCGCCAAAGAATGGAGGCCTTTGAACTATGGTATTGGAGAAGACTCCTGTGAGTCCCTTGGACTGCAAGGTGATCAAACCAGTCAGTCCTAGAGGAGATCAATGCTGACTGCTCTTTAGAAGGCCACATCCTGAAGATGAAACTCAAATACTTTGGCCTCCTAATGAGAAGGAAGGACTCACTGGAGAAAAAACTAATGCCGGGAACGATTGAGGGCAAAAGAAGGGGATGGCAGAGAATGAGCTGGATGGATGGAGTCATTGAAGCAGTCGGCATGAGCTTAAATGGACTCCAGAGGATGATAGAGGACAGGAAGGCCTGGAGGAATGTTGTCCATGGGGTTGCAATGGTCAGACACAATTTTGCGACTAACATTAAAAATATAATTCTATCATATTACCACGGTTAGCTAATTGTGTTCATGACACCTTCCTCACCATTCACTCCGTATAATATGAACTTTGATTAAAACCTCTGCAATATTAATTACAACTATGAAAGTAATCATTTGTTATTATGTGTAAACTTGCCCCACTGAAATTGGAAGGACTTCAGAATGGATAGGGATAGAAAGAAGATTGCACTATAAGAATAACCTAAGTAGATTTAATTGGAAGTGTCTGCTTGACTTTTTATTGAGATTTTACTAGTGGCTCAATTACGCTACAGTGTGCTTTTTATTTTCAGATGGTCTCTAAATTCTTCAGGTACAGTATAATAATTCTTATATTTCAGTCGCATTTTTCTATACCACAAAAGTCAAAGTTTTACATGGTTAGAAGTGGATAGAGTGGGGAAAATTGGTAAGTAATTCTAGTAGGAAAATCAGGTGTATACCCAAGGGTCATTATATTCTGTAACAACAACAAATTGGAATTCTATGCAAACTCCTAGAAAGCGTATATATTTCATCTTTGTAGAAGAGAGAATAGCATAACTGTAACCTAAATTCATGCCAAGCAATCCATCAGCTCTTGCCAAGAGAATACTACATCTTAGTTATTGAGCCTTTTTGACATTTTATTCTAGATTTTCTTCCTTTCTGTATTCAAATGCTAATTATACATGGTAAACTTCATGTGGTTATTATTTAATGTTTTCATATATAAATAGATATGTATACGCATATTTTAAAATACAGGGAAAATTCACTTATTCATTTATTCTTTTATATATCCACACTTAAACTGATGTGCATGAGTAATTTAAGACTCCTGATAAGAAATATTGGCTCAAATTCACTGGGGCATTAACAAAATTTCATCACTTATTTTGTAGATAGTTGCAAACAGGATTGTAAAATGCAGGACACCAAGGACACATGATTTTAAAAGGCTGATTTTCCAGACATCGGAATGAAAAGTGTGTTTTACTCCAAATATCTTTGTACCCAAGCTAAAGATGGAGCACAATTAAATTAACCTGCCAGAAAAGATACCACGCACCAATCCCCCACCCCCAGTGGCAGGTACCACACCCTAAACATTAAATAGCATTGTAGTTTCTGAGTAACATACCAAACAAATATTCTAGTATTTTTTCACACTGCAATACATTCATAAAAAAACCATAACATAAAATTATACCTGCATCAATTTTATTTTTTTAGGGTTATGCCATAATTGGCAATTGCCACATGTACTCAGTTTCTATCTGCCAATTAGTCCTTCAGTCTTTTAGCCTTTTTGTTCTGGCTAGTTCTATTATTCAGTAAATGTGTAAACATTCTTGCATTAATCTTATCTTTAATGTTTTCTCTACAGCTACTTTTTTCAGAATAGTTTTTAACAGGTTTTACATTAAACAGGTTTTAATTAATTAGTGCAATTAATATATTTTTAATTGTGAGACTTTATAAGGATAATAATGTTGTAAAAAAAACAGCCATCTTCATGGATTCAAATCTTTTGGTAGTCCAGAAAAATGAACCATATTTGTAAGAAACAAACGAAATCCTAAATACATCTTTTTTTAGACTATTTTTTCAAAGGTGACTTTTCATCATACTCAAGGCAAATAATGCCTGAATGGCAAGGCTTCTCTCATTCATGTGTATTTTTTAAGAAATCTGAAACACATTTTGGACAAAGAAACATCCGTACTTTCAAGCTATCCTTTAAAAAATATCTTGAGCAATCTTTTCAGTCAGCAATATGGAAAAGCTCATATATTTAAGCATGGCTGAAGAACAACAGTTGATTAAGCAAATAAACTAGTTCTACCAGTTTCTGTTGCAATACAGTCATAAGCTGAATGGTGTTTCTATCTTGCCTGATTCAAAAAAGTGATAATAGTTTAGAGGGATGTCTTTTCCTTCAAACACTGAATGACAGTTTTTTTAAAAAATAAAAAATGTCAGAAGTTTCTATATATAATGAACAATCATCTTCATTCATATTTTTTTTCAAATACCAGAAACAGTATGTGTAAATATGTATATCTTTAATTGGTTAAATGATGAATTTAACTGGCTGTAAAGAAGAGGCAATAATTGCTTCATTTTAGAAATGACTTACTCCTTAGTTTGATTTCAGGCCAAATCAGCTTTATAAAAGCAGTTCAGCTGCTCAGCTTTGGTACAGTACACATTCTCTGTTCATGACTGATTGGAAATTCATAAAAAGAACATACTTTGAGCCCAAACAGAACACAACAGAGTTGACCGGGCAGAGTAATGTTTTAATTTTGTTACTGTTTTCTTATTAAATTGAGTGAGAATTTGTTTTCAGTGTTTCACCAGGTGGCAGCATCTGGCTAACCTTGTCTAGGCTGAACGAAGCTAAACAAGGTTGGGCCTTGTTAATAGTTGGATAGGAGACCACAAAAGAATTCCAGGACCGAAGATTATTTGAAAGATATAATGAAAAGTGGCATTGGTGGCATCTGTCTGTCTGTCTGTCTATCTATCTATCTATCTAAATGGATGTATGTGTATATGTTCCAGCATAACTCTGGAACACCTTGACCAATTTCAACTAGACTTGGTACAGAGATGATTTACTCTCTGGAAACAAATATTGTGGGGATAAGACACCCCTAGCATCCTAGGTATGTGGGTGTGGGTGTGAGCTTGCACTCACCAAGGGGAGCGCAGTGGAATGCAGAAGTAGCCTTGGTGATTGGCTGTAGCAGGTCACGGAGCAGAGCATGGCTTGATTGCCTGGGTCGGATCATGTGGTGTAGAAGCCGATGGTGGTGGTGGGAGACCTGGAGGCCATCTTTTATGAGAGGGTGAGTGAGCCTCTTGCCTTCCCTTATAGAAAGTTGGATGTGAGGTTAAGAAGAGGGTAAAGCAAGAGGAAAGAAAGGTGGCTCATGGTTCACACTATAGATATAATTCATTCCTTTTCCTGTATAATACAGGATTGGGATAAATAAATACCCAGACAACACCAGGTTATCAACTAGTTGCCAATAAAATTCCAGGGATCTGTCCTTGAATTGCAATTGCAGTGCAATTAGATTTGCATGGAAGATGCCTTTCCTTACTTTTTTTCAGTGCCATGAGTACTTCATGAAATACCGTAATTTGATTCTGAGCATTGCAATGTAATGTTTTTTTCAGTAGGAACATGCACCGATTTCACCATTCAGCTGAAAATTTATTCAGTGCTGTAAAAAACAGTCTGATTTATTTCAGACCACTTCAAAGTGCTCTTATCATTCAGTATGGGCTTTCCATTGACGTTACTGGAAATAAAAAGAATAATACTTTAATTACAGAGAACTGGATAAAATTCAGAAGAAATAGTGTTCAAAGAAGGCTGAATCTACCAAAGTTTAAAGTGGTAAATGTGCACGTCTGCATAGACACGAATTCTTAGTAACTTTCTAATTTATTGATTGAATTGGATTGATATTTTTTTTTGAAATTCCCCTTCTGACAATCAAGAAATCTGCTTATGATTGTAAAATATGACATTGTGGGCGGCATATACCTTTTTGGTAATAAAAATAATAAATACCCCCTCTTCTTGAGGATATTTCAAGTTTATTATAGTTACAGACCAGCATCTTCTGAAGACATTCCTGAGACATGAACCTAACTAGGAATTTGGCAGAATTTCAGAAAGCTAGCTGCTTTCAGCTGTACTAGGTAGATCAGACAACAAACACGACCAGATTCTATTTTATTGTAATGTTACATTAACAGAACCTTGGAAATCTGAAAGTACTTCTCTCTCCATGTGTCCTTAACAGCCCAAGAAACCAGGGAGGGTCTCTTCTAAGCTTCTTGCCCTGCCCACATTCCTGTTGTGGGTTAAGCTGCCTTTATCTGACGGTTCCCTTGGTTGTATCTTGTTGCCCAGACTTCAAGGTCATTCCCACATACCATTACAGCTGCAACTGCTGTTTTTTTGAAAACGAGTCCCCAAACAAAGGGAGTTATTTGCTTTCTCTAGACTGCTTTCATTTTTAAGTTTTGGGAAACAATTTGTATGTAAATATTGAACAGAACAGAGGTATGTCTGGCAAGAACAAAATTCAAAATTCAAAGCCCAAGTACACAACCTACTTTGTTATGTTTAATGACAAACAGTTGAAAACACAGTAGAACTGAGAGATGTCTAATGAGACACACTAGAAGTAACATATGAACATCCAAGATTTTCTGGAAAATCACCCAGTGCCCTAGTTTTTCGTTTTTCATTGGCATCATATTTCTGCTCCTAAACAGAGAGTTAAAAAGTTAGAGAGCTAAAGAGTTAGAGTTAAAAACAAACTCCAGCACTCAATACTGGAAAATTTGCAATATATTATTTTAGCACCTCTCCTCAAAGCTTTGTGGTGGGGAATCCTGCTAAAACTATTTGCAATGATCTGTCAATTACAATCCTCTATTTTTCCTTTTTCCACTCTAATACCTTCCTTGCATCAGTTCCTGGAGGAGTAATACATCACAATTAGGAGACACATTGTCTTTGTCTCTGAATAATTTCAAATGCTAATGAATGCTTTGGGGGAGTTCAGATTTGTATTTGGATTGCATGGGAGAAGCTCTGCTTTGATTGACCATATCCCAAATCTTTAAAATCAGCTTAATTCTCCTCTGGATTTGGAATCACACACACCATGTCTACGTTGAATCCAAAAGTCAATTAAGAGTTTCAGTTAACATCCATGTTTATAACTTGTAAACATTGTATTTAAATATATGCATTTTATGAATGTTAAATTATATTTAAAATTATATATATTTGCAAGCCTACCAAGACCAAGTGGCTCTGGATGTTTGGGCTACCTAGTATTAGGGATATTCCATCTTTGACCTTGGATGCTGCAGGAATTCCCTCTTCAACATTGGTATACAATCTGAGGGGTTTCCTGGACTGATAGATCCTGCTTTGAAGAGCATCTGTCATGCAGAAGGCCTTCACATATGGTACACCAGTTGCACCATTTCCCAAGATGGGAGAGGAGTTACATAATTACTTATGTCCTAGTAGTTACCTTGTGGTTTGACTACTGCAATGAATTCTACATGCAACTTCCCTTGAAGTCCAGAATATGGCAGCACAAGCTGCATTGGTTGTCAGTTTGATTTTAGTGTGATTCAAAATACTGGCTGTTAAATATAACTTCTCCCCCTTCCAATTAATGAGAGGTAATATATTAAAAAGACTAAAAATCATATGCAATTTCATTCATAAGATATGAAGTTCCCCAAATTGTATCTTCAGAACAAGGATGGATCATAAGGCCAGTGTGGGAGCAGAACAGAATTCTAAAATCCTATCTTATTCTTCTGTGCCACCATCCCCCTTCTCATAGTCTTCTCTCCACAGATGTCCCATTGCCCTTCCAAACCAATATCAATTTCCAGTCCAATTTCATCATTTATCAACAAGCTGAGGACAGGAAAGATCCAAGTATTCCCAAACAACTGGATAGCAATAATCTCATATGCCTTATTAGGGAGGAGAGCTGAGTATTTCTCTGAAATTTTTATATTCCATTTTAGGAACTACTAATAGAAGAAATTCCATTTAATGAAGGAATAAAGGAGTACAATAATTTTGATACAAAAGACTGGTAGTTCTTAGAAACTATGTAATTGTACTTGACTATAAATAAGACCTTATGAATGCTTGCCATATGTGAAACAGCCATCAATGATCAAGCATTACAGAAAAGCATTTCTTAATAAGTTAACTTTCTTTCAAAGCATTTGAAATAGTTTCTGTTGTGATTGTCTGTTCAGTTTGGGGTGCTGTTTTATACACAGGGCTATTATCTTTAAAGGATGGATGAAGTAGCAGTAAGAATAAGCTTGAGGTTTTTGACAAAATCAGAGGTTTTTGACAAAATTTGTAGTCAGAAGATAAAATATTCTGGCGGGCCTCATGCAATCTCTAGTACCTCAGCTATGTTGTACACTTTAGGCCTCAACAAATTGTGCTGCATAAAGATGGGGGTTCAGGCAGCCCTCAGAGATTGCAAACTTTGGTTGTGGAAATGCAGAAATAGCACCCATCATCTTAACAAAAGCAGTTCCACCTTGAAAATAACATTTTGCCAAAATATCCATGCAGGCATTTATTTTGACAACAGGAAAGCTCTTCTCCTCAGTGTGTGAGGATCAGACAGAAAAGAAACAAGAAATACTTTATATGGGTTGTTGATGTCTCTAATGAGGACAGTAGGGTTGCTGCAACACAAGAATTGCCCTAAGGCTTGGTGATGTAACAAACAGCACCTGCCCTTTGGACTGTGGTTGAAGGCTTGCATGACCAAATATTCCTTCCTACCTACTATGGATGACCAATATTTCTGCAAGTGCAGCTGAGTTTTTGTGAAGGCATTTTTTTATTTTCTGCATTATCAAAGGAGAAGGGCCTTTCGAGGGGTGGGGTTGGTTTTTTTTTGCATTTATTAGGATTCATCTACCTAATATTTTTATTTATTTATTTATT
>JAEANM010013897.1:0-14216 GCA_017656035.1 Myanophis thanlyinensis | reverse complement strand
ATTTTAATAGTATTTTAATAAGCAGCAAATTTAATGTTTTTAGATTGGTTTTTAGAATTTGTTATACTTTGTTTTTAGCTGCTGTGAACTGCCCCGAGTCCTTGCGGAGATGGGGCGGTATATAAATGTGATAAATAAATAAATAAATAACCATGAATATTTTTTCTTAGGTAGAAATAAAGGTCTACGAAAATAATCCATTATATATTAGTAATACCCCATCTTCATCATTAGAGTGGTTTAACAGCCAAATTACCACTCAAAAATATTTCTTGCTTCAGTGCTTGCTGTGATGTTTAAAAGCAAAATCAAACAGATTCTTGATAAATTGTAATTTATTTTTCATTAGATAACTTTTAACTAAATAATCTAGAAAACAGATTGAAAATAATACAATTACCTGAACACATTCCTCCAAGTCCATTTTTTCAAGTTCGTGACAATTCTGGAGAACATACATACAAATTAAAGATTAATTTGTTTTTAGAAACATGTCCTGGTATTGCAGAATAGTTTATAATTTGTTACCAGGAAATAATTTCAGTGTAAGCAGTTGGACAACGTTTACTTAAGAATACAGAAACTCAACTTTGCCAGACAACTCAATTGCATGTAATGTATTAAAATTATTTTAGGACAAACTAACTTTGTTCAGGAATAAATATGGACATACATAGCCCTCTTTCTGACTTGACTCTAAAAAAATATCAGAGTTTGCAGTCACAACAGATTATATAATTTTATGGAAATGTCTAATTATCAAAGCAATTTGTTGTTATTCCATGAAATGATTTTTATTTTTAGCACTAGATGGTATTAACTAATCAAATGTTATTTCAAATGCCTTACATTAATAAGTCAGATATGTGTGAATTATGGGTTTAGACTAGTCACTGATCTCCACATCTAATTACATTCATTTCCTATCCTATTAAACCATTGTGACTAATGGTCAAGTATGGACATGGTATTCCAAGAACAATGGGGCCCAAGACTGGAGAAAGCTACTTATAAAATACAAAGAAAAAACAAAACAAAAAAAAAGTTTTGGAATGTTTGCACTAAACTTAAGACTGGTGGATAAAGCATAACCAATAAAAATATTAACTTGCTGCTTCTGTTTAACCACATCAAGCAGCTATGACACTATCAAATTACAATAATGTTAAAAATGCTTGGAATTACATATTACATATTCTGCAAAACTCAGAATTCTGGATCTTTTCAGATCTTTCATGTTTGTACAAAAAAGCAGGCATTAAGATATATTATTCGAAAAGACATGGACTGGAAGTGATCACTGAGCTTTCACATCTTGTCATAAGCTATTTTTTTTCCTGCACCCTGGGCCCACTTCTAGACTCAAAAAGGGAAGACTGGCTCGATCAACTACCGTGTTTCCCTGAAAACAAGACCTATCCCAAAATTAATTTTAATGTGATTTTACATGTGCCTAATGTTACGTCCTACCCCAAAATAAGACCTAGTTAAGACCCTGTCCACTCTTGTCCTACTATCTGGTTATATGAGATAGGGCAAGGCGCATGCATAAAAATCAAGGTAGGACGGGGGTGGGGTGGGTGGAGCTGCCCTACACCTGCTTACCTTACCACTGCCAGGCCCAGCCCTCCCACACCCTGACACCTGTTGTGCTGCTGCCCAACTTCTGCAGCAGCTTGCGACCGAATGCCACATGGGTCATGTGCCGATGCTTGTGGCTGTTGCACCAGTGCTGCTGCTTGCAGCTGGATGCCACGTCTTCTTGTGCCAGTGCAGCTGCTGCTGTATGTGGTGTGTCACGAGCCACCTTGCTGCAAGTGGCGGCACTGGCGCAATGCACCACATGGCATCAGACCACAAGCAGCCATAGAATAAGTCAGGCAGCAGCATGACAGGTGATTGGGCATGGGAGGCCTGGCTGCAGTGGTCCTAAGGTAAGTAGGTTAAGACATCCCCCCAAGAAAAGACCTGGTGCCTCTTTTGGGGGCAAAAAATATAAGACTGGGTCTTATTTTCAGGGAAATACAGTAATTGTTGGTGATAAAGCATGAATGGGAAAATCTCTATGTTCATTCATTCTCATGGCCTTTTTTTATTCTGAGACATCATATCTTGCTTTTCATATATTTCAGGAAAAGCAACAGAATGACATTCTTTTTATATCATGTTTGATCTTTAATTTGCTTCCCTTTCTTCTTTGTTACTAGGATTAATCCTACCCATTTAGGCTCAAGACCTACTAGAATTGCCAATTTGGGTAACACTTGTGAGACTCTGGGGTTTTTTTTTTTGGTCCCATCCTTGCAGCACCTGAGCAGCATTAATGGGAGTACAGTGGCTCCCAAGGAAATATTGAAACAGAAGATGATCCCTTATGAAGTATGGCATAAATAGCAAACAATAGCATTTATAGGTAGTCCACACAACTTATGACCACAACTAAGGCCAAAATTTCTGTTGCTAAGTGAAACATTTGTCAAGTGAGTTTTCCCCCTTATACGACCTTTCTTGCCACTGTTAAGTGAATCACTGCAGTTATTAAGTTAGTAACACAGTTGTTAAGTGAATCTGCCTTCCCTATTGACTTTGCTTATCAGATTACAAAAGGTGATCATGTGATCTCTGGACATTGCAATTGTCATAAATATGAGTCAGTCGCCAAGCACCTGAATTCGGATCATGTGATCATGGGGGTGCTGTGATGGTTTTAAGTGTGAAAAACGGACATAAGTCACTATTTTCTGTGCTGTTGTAATTTTTAATAGTCACTAAATGAACTGTTGTAATTCAAGGACTAGCTGTAATGGAAAAGGCAGCCTTGACATCAAATGCTTACCCGAGCCAGAGTTGTAAAGCCCACATCTGTAAGCTGGGAACAACGAGCTACCTCCAATATCCTGCACGGAAAATAAATAAATGTACCAACAAACAGTTTTTAGTATTTAAAACCTATTTCTGAAATCTCAGAAAGCCAGTATGAACTAAGGAATATTTTTTAAACTCCTTATTCCAAAATAGGTGAGATGTTGAATTCTTCCTACTCCTATTTCATGGGATTTCAAATACCAACAATCCTATCAAGAAAATAAAACACTAATAGAAGAAAGAAATAAGATGGTATAAATTTCAGAAACAACTTGCTTCTTTTTATGACTTATTTCTAAATTTTAATATTTTTAGTATGTTTCTCAGCACTGGTACTGAAGATTTTTCAGAAATATTTAAAAATCTCCATTCTTGCTGGCTTGCCTTTCTTAGCTAAAAAAAAAACCTTTTAGCTGAGTCCTATTGTCATCTATCCCCTCACTTCTCCAATATATATCACTGCCTTCTCTTTATTTGATTCTCAACAATGCTTCATAAACTTGTTTTAGAGCAAGTTAATTTTTGTTCAGGTTCTTAAACCGATCTAATCGAAATTATCTTAACAGTCAATTTATGGAAGAATCATATTGTTGTTTCTGAACCATAAACTAACTTCAGAAAGGGAAGTGGACACAGTTCATAATAGTATGTTGTTGTTAGTTGCAAAGTTGTGTCCGACCCATTGCGACCCCATGAACAACGTTCCTCTACCATCCCCTGGAGTCCATTTAAGCTCACACCAACTGCTTTGATGACACCATCCTATACTATTACGATTCTATCACAACAGTATAATGAAACTCTTAGTCTACATAGTGATGTTTTATGCTTTTCCCTCAAAGATATGGGATATATTCTAAACATATAATATGCTAATATGCTCCTACATTGTCCTGTGGATGAAGAACTGGTTACTTACCTGCAACTGTTGTTCTTCAAATACTGTGATTTGACACACATGGCTTGTGTGCCTCCATCACCACATTCAGAGCCTTCCAGAGCTTACAAATTTGAAAAGAGCCCTATCCTTACATGTACTATATGACTATGCACTGTTCTCACTGAACCCTCTCAGTTCCTAAGACTGATACAAAAGACTTGAAGAAACGTTAAGGTCACTTGAGATGAAGCAAGGTAACATATAGCATTGTATAAATTTGCAGATGACTGTAAGAACTGCGGTTACAGGTAAGTAAGCAGTACTTTATTGTTATTATGATTTTCCTCATTCACATTTAGTCATGTAAAAGCTTCTTATATGAAACAGAGATTGAATGAAAATAAGGTTACCAAAGCAAGGAAAAGTCCTTTCAAGGACTGCATCTCACTGTAAGTTCAAGTCCATTTTTATGTTGAGTAAATGTGAAGGCCTGAGATCAAGTGGCTGCCCACACAGCTTCAGTAAGGTAGTGCTCTAGTCTAGGGAAATGTTGCTAATTCTGCTGTCACTCTTGATAAAGAGTACAGACTGCAAGAGGCAAAACTGGTAACTCGTAACAAGCCTAGATGGTTGCTACTATCTATTATGAGAATACTATGAGGAAAGCTCTTGCTCTTCCCTTCAGATAGGCATTATAAACCCAGGAGTGAACTTTTTTTTACATAGTGAAACAGGAGTTCAGTTCAGGTAAAAAGTACATGTGTCATGAAAAGAATGAAATAGTGTTTCTAGGGTATTTAGAGCTAGGGGAAAAAAGGTGGCAAAAAAAAATTCCAGTGTCAAATGGAACACTGAGGCTGATTTTGAAAGGAAAAAAAATAATGGAAAAAGAAACATACAAGTCTATTCTTATAATCCAATATCTCAGCAATGAAAAGATACTTTCAAGGAGATGAGATTAACTGGAAGAGTAATCATGGATTCAAAGAATATAATATAGAGAGAAGAAAGCAGAAGTTCCAGACCAAAAAACGATAAGAGATGCCAGAACTGTACTAGGCTTTCCATGAAATGCTTTGTAAGTGGGCTAGAAAATAAGTATTTTCTGATAAAGAGAAAAAAAAGAAGGGGATAGCCACAAGATAAACTGTCACTGAAGAGAGAAGAAAGCCTCATTGCTTCAAATGAAGGGAAAAGATTGAAACATAACGGATCTAATATTGCCAGAGACTGAATTACTGTTTCTCAGCAGAGGATTTCCATTTACTGTAGCTGTAAAGGAAGTCTATTTGTGTGGGTTCTTTGGTGCTGGTATCTGAGAAAGGGGTAGGGGTGAAAGAAGACTGTAAAACTTTCTCCCTTGACTATTTCATCTCTACCGTAACTCTTCCAATTGCCTATCAATTAACATGAAATGTTAATCGTGTTAACAGTTCTTCCCAATTCTCCGGTTTGCCCTAACTCATGAACAATTTTCTCAGTTCATCCTTGTCAAACTGGTCAATTAAAGCAAGGTATCCCGTATCTCTAGTATATAACTGAAAATCTTGTGTGCACTAAAAAAACCCTGCAGTTGCTCCGTTACTCTTGAAATCTCTTTATGAAATTTGTTACTTGAGAGGGTCCCTAACGTATCCTGGAATGATGCCATGAAGGGCTTTAAAGGTAACTACCAACACCTTGAATTACACCTGGAAGCAACTGACAACCAGTGCCACCCACAGAGCAGTGGTATTACATGGGCCACTCTTGGGGCTCCAAAACTGATGGTACTGTAGCTTGTGAATGCTCTTAAATTGTAGCCACTTGTATAAGATGTTTCAGTAGATCGAATGCAAGATGACTAGGGGCTTGAATGACAGAGCGCGGTGACTCCTGATTCAGGAGAGGCTGTAACTGATGCACAACCTGAAGTTGTGCAAAACTCTCCTAGCCGCAACTGCAACCTGCTCTTCAGGAAGAAATTTAGAGTTCAGGAAAATACCAAATTGTGGACTGGATCTGTCTGGGGCACTGCCGTACTCTCCAGAACTAAAGATGTCAAAATCCTGGATTTTGGAGCTCCGTACACCCAAAGCCATTCAATCTTTCCAGGGTTCGGTTAAAGCCTGCTGTCCCCCATCCAGGCCCTCACAACCCCCAAGGTCCTATGAGAGAGCAGAAACAGCATCACTTGGGTCACCAGGGGTAAAAATACAGAACTGAATATCCTCAGTGTACAGAAAATACTTCAACTCATGGTGATGGATGATCTCACCCAGCAATTTCATGTAGATGTTAAAAAGGAGTGGAGGGAATATTGAGCCCTGTGGCATGCTACAAGCATGGCCATGGGCTATATCTTTCACTTCCTATTAATACCAATTTCGATCAGCCTTGAATAAAAATGTACAACAAGTATAAGGCTGTGCTGCCCAGTTCCAATCCCATAGCTGGTCCAAAATGATTCTCATGCTGATGGCATTGAAGGCCGTTGTGAGATCGAAGAGAGAAAAGATGGTTGCATTATCCCATTATGCTCTTGCCAGAGATTATCAACAAGTACAACCAATGCCATTTTTGTACCATAACCAGACTAAAGCCTGACTGAAAGGGATCCAGATAATCCGTTTCATCGAGAAACCTCTGAAGCTACCAGGCAACCACCTTTTCCATTACTTTCTGCAAGAGAAGATTGGAAACAGGATGAAAATTGTTCAAGAAGATGGGATCGAATGATGTTTTCTCTTCATTATATACAAGGACTGCAATTGATTTCAATCAACCACCTAATTTAATTCTTTTAATTTGTTTTTAATTGTTATTGATTCATTGTTTCTGTTTTTAGATGGTTGTACACCGCCCCAAGTCCCTTCTCTGGAGAGAGGCGGCATATAAATTTAAATAAATAAATAAATAAATAGGTTCAAAACAACTGCTTATTCTAAAAGCTGTGATAACTATTCACATATTACACAATTTGAAGTTTAAACATGGTAATTTCCATAGCTTATTGGAAAAAATATTTTACCTTTCTCATGATTTGTGTTAGGTGACAATTGGTAGTTGTGTATTTAATATGCCTTTCCTGGGAAAATCTAGCAAAATGTTCCCAAAATACTTGAAATAGCTAGTTACACACTTGAAACCCATGTTTTGCACTCAAAACTTGGGGGTGGGGGGATTCAAAGCTGAAATGGTTAAATTTAAAAACATTTTGTACACTCTTAATACTGATATTTCTAACTGTGATGAATCCTAAGGAGTTTTGAAGATTTGAGGTTTTAAAAAAACATAATTAAAAAGTAAAGTATTTCAATAATGCTGAGATATAACAGGCTCAAAGAAGAACATGCAGTACAGTGACAGTCAAAACTGAAGGATTCAGCCAGAACTGTGCTTGGTTACAAAGTTAGGCATGAGGAAAAAATATCCATCAAACAGTTCTGTAAATTCTAAAAGGTTCCAAACAGGCACACAGTCCATATGTGTGAATTTTAAGAGACTACAAAGAAAAAGTCTACTTACCTAAGTTTTGGACAATTTTGTCCTAACGCATTCAAGATGGCATCAGTGATGTTGGAACAGCCAGAAGCACATAAAGATTGCAACTTGTGGCATCCTCTACATATTGTAATGAGACCATCATCTGTTATTTGCTAGAAAAGGAAAAAAAGTCATTCGTTAATAGCAAGAAGCACAATTGGGGTGGTGCTATGCTCGTTTTTCCCCTGCAAATTCTAAAATTAAATGTTAAAAAATATTTGCTGGTGAAACAGTTGGATGAGTGACTATTTGGCAACTATCTTGTGAAAAACCAGAATGCCAATTGTATACAATCACCCCAAATCAGTTCTTTTTTTGGATAAATATTCCATTTTTGGCATCACCACAAACTGGTCATGATATTTTCTTGGAAGAAAAAGCGTACTTCCTCTTTCAGTTCTTTTTATACACACATAAAAACAGACTATATTTTTAACACGTTGAAAACAAAAAGGAGACAAGATCAACAGCATGATAATTCAAAATGAAGATTTTTTCCAGTCCATTGTACAAACAAACTTTGAAAGAAGTTCTTACACAAGGCAAATAAAAGCCTGATAGATTTACCAGACTAAATGCTAATATTACAACAGTTTTAAAAGTTTTTCCAAGATATTAAAGTGTTTCCAAGATATTAAAGTGATATTCATTATATAGAAATGTGAAGAAATAGTTGCCAATTTGAGAGTTTAGAAACATTTAATCATTGAATGGAGTCAAGCAAAGTCTTCAGAGTCTGGGCATGGAAAAATGACATTTGCTTTGTCATTATAGTGACATAGTGAATATAGTGACTTTTGTATTGAATGGTCAAAGATCAGAAACTAGGTCATAAAAACATTTGAGCCAAAAGAGTACTTTAAAAAACCCCAATTCAAAATTCAAATTATTCTAGAAAAAATTACAGCTAGAAGGAATTAAGCATGGAATACCCATTTATGATTTTAAAACAGAAAGTGCCACAAAACAAATCTTATAAAAACTCTCTTTTTAAATGCATTAGTAGAAAGACAGTAATGAAAAGACAGATGCAATCTGGTCAAGGCAGGTAAACCAAAGCAGTCGTTCTTAACCCTTTTTGAACGAATCGCCCCCCCTTGAGCCAATGAGGAAGTTGCCATCGCCCCCCCTCCCCCAACATAACCTCTTAACCACAACACAGGAAATAATTCTTAAATTTATGCAAACACTTTTTTGTTTTCTTTAAAATTGTCATCAGGACATATCGATGCAAATAATTTATTTCCAGTCTTTTTCCCCGTATCTCAACTGTGTGAAAATATTTGGTGCCACCCGTCACTTTATTCCCAAGCTTCGTGATACATGTATTTCATTATTATCTTTGGAACATTTGAAAACAAAATTCAAACCACTAATAGCAATCTGATGTTTTTGTACGACAGATATACAGCGATTCACTGCACGAAAAAGTCTCAGAAGTGTCCTCAAAACTTCTTGCTCCATTGCCCCCATATTGCCCCATTTATGTTCCTTCGCACACACACCCCCGCATCGCCCTTTTTGTTCCATCACCCCCCTGAAAAACAAAATTGGCCCCTGGGGGGTGATATCACCCAGGTTAAGAACCACTGAATTAAACAACCACAAAGGAAGCCTTGTTATTACATACAAAAAAAGTTTGCCATTTCAAAATTGCACACGCCTATATGTGTGGATATATGCACAAACATACAAACTTATTAATCAGTAGATCACTGTGGAAGCCTTGTTATCCAATAATTCTATTTAGATGTTGTTTCCACACTTGTTTTCTTGTGTAAATAAAAAAAGCAGGTGAATCACCAAAGGATTCAGAAAGTGCAGCATGAATCCTTAAGCCTGGAAATTTGATTAGCTTGTTTGAAATTTGGAGAACACATAGGAATTGAAATTGAATTGAACTGAATTGAAAAATGGCTTCTAGGGGAAGTTGTCCATTCACAAAGTAGCTGCCAGAGAGAATTTAATCAATTAGAAAAGATAAAAGTTATCAGTCAGATACCTGCAATCACCTTTCTATTTCACAATTTACCTTTATCCTTTTTTTGATCAATAGATAAATTTGGAAGCAAACCAACAGACTACAATCATCTGTTATACTTATTGGGGGGTCATTGATGGCTCCAAAGTATTCTTGGAACCAGTATGTTTTTATCCCCCACTCACTCCTTATATATAGTACATACATACACACATACACAAGTATATATAAAATGGTCATATGGGACAGAAAACTATAAGAGTGTCATAGGAAAAATAGAAATCGAGAGATAGTGCCAGTGTTAACCAGACTTCCTAACCATGCAGATGATTGGCCAATTAAGTAATCCTGTTTTCTTCCTAAATCTACTGTGTTTAAGGCTTGATCCATTTTTTGCTTAGTAATCCTCATTATTCAGTATATGAAGGTACAAAGTCCAAAACAAAAAAGTGGCAAAAGAATACATCTATTCTAATTATGGTAAGAAAATCAACTGCCTGATTCATGAAAATACTAGTTGAAGTAGGATAATATAATCTACAGATTTTGACCAATTTATTCCCTTTGGCTAATGTCTTAAACATTTTCTTATACTCCATATTTTTCTATTATAAAATAAATAGTCATTCTACTAAGCCAATACTGATAACTTAAAACATTGGATATGGAATAGGTAATTTACAAAGCTGCCATAGTAAAAGAAAGCAGAACAGACTGGGTTTATAAGGGCCAACTTCTTACCAAGCATGTTTGCAAATTCAGAGTCACTAATTCAGGACAGTTTGCACCAATGTATTTGAGAGCTTCATCTTCCAGCTAAGAGAAAGACAGAAATAGAGAAAACAATTTCTTAGGTCTCTTCATTGTACTTTTCACCTATAGTGTGAGTGAGCAATATTCATGCTTTTTTTTACTCCTGCTACCTTACTACAGATAATGACGTTGCAATTCACAACAAAATCCAGAAATTTGGTGATATATTTTAACACTACACAAAGTAATATTTTTCACCACCCTTCTTTAAAAAAAAGCAGCTGATCCCATAAGAAACTGCAAATGTTGTTTATATGATTAATTAACTGCTATGCCTCCTGTACCTTTTGAATTTTGAGTATATATTGCTGAAAATAAATATGGGTAACTCTCACTCACTTGTACATCAACTTATCAAAAATAACAACAGCGCTGAGAAAATAAGTTTATGAAGATACAGCATCTCTCTATCAACATGTTCACTATTATGGGGAATATACACTGAAAAGAATGTCTGGTACCAACAATCCTGAGTGTGTTGGGCAAATAAATGATGCTACCATATTTTCATTTCCCACTGAGTGTGCCTGCTTACTCTCTTGTATAGATAGTCCTCTACTTATAACCACAGTTGAGCCCAAAATTACCATTGCTAAGTAAGAGTTGCTAAATGAGTTTTGCCCCATTTTATGACTTTCTTTGCCACAGTAGTTAAGTGAACCACTGCAGCTGTTCAATTAGTAACACAGTTGTTAAATGAATTTGGCTTCCCCATTTGATTTGACTTTGACTTTGTCAGGTTGCAAAGAATGATCACATGACCCTGGGACACTGCAGCTGTCACAAATACAGGCCAGTTGTGAATCGGCTGAATTTTGATCATGTGACCAAGGAGATACTGCAATGGTGGTAAGTGTGAAAAATGATCAAAAGTCAAAGGATGCAATGCTGTTTTAACTTCAAACAGTCACTAAACAAATGGTTTTATGACTATCTGTAATGCCTTCTTTTTCAATGACTATAAATTCAAATATTAACTTTCTTTTCGCAGATTATCCCAGTGCCAGAGTGAGCATTTCAAAGGACAGGGTAAAATGGATAAAAAGGAAACCTGCAGTAAAATTTTAAGAACCAAACACAGTCGTGTGATTTTCCACTTACAAACAACATTATCTAGCGATTGAGTTGCCAGTCCCAATTGTGATTGCTGAATAAAGATCATCAATATTATACAAACACCAAATATGTAAGATCTCTGATTGCAATCAAATTTCCCATCTCTACTATATGGTTGTAATAACAAATGCTAACCAAAATTTCTTTCTCAAAAATAAAACCTTCCCTATGAAGGACTTCAAGTCACATTTTATTTCCAAGGGAAAACAGAGATGTTTTCCACAAAGCAAAAAATGCACACATTATTTTTGCAATACTGTATTTATTGAGTTACAGCTATTTATACAGTAGTCATTCAAAAATATGGTGGCACTGAACGAAGGGGGAACTTAGGACTGATCTGCAAAGTTGCAGCTGTCAGTGTCCCTGGAGTCATGTGATCAACATTCAGATGTTTGGCAATTGGATTGTAGTTACAATAGTTCCAATGTCCTGCACTCTCTATTTATGCCCTTCCCTGCCTGCTTCTCACAAGGCAAAGTGAATGGGGAAGCTATTAGCAGGGAAGGTTGCAAGTTGCTCCTGCCACTTTTTCTCTGACAGCCTGTTATAGAGTATGAGATCCTGAGGATCATCTACTTCATAACACATGCATACAGCAACAATTCTCCTTGTACTCCTTTGCACCAGTTTGCAATGGGTTCCGCATCTGCCACCCTTCCCCCGCCAGTAGCCAGAATGGGACAACTCGCCATGACCAACTTGCCAGAGTCAACTCACCGTGAGACAACTTGCCAGGGAAAACTCACCATGAAACTTGCTATGGGACAATTCAACAATTCAACGTAACTATTTAAAATAATTAAGATTACTTAATTTGTCATTTATATTTCATTTTGTCCCTCCTTTGGTATCCTTTCTGTAATGATTCTATTCCACTATTTATTTGGCATTAGTGTAACTCTTATGCTGTGACGAATTGTCCTGCAGTGAGTTGGGCATGGCAAATTGTCCCTTGGTAAGTTGGCTGCAGTGAGTTAGCCATGGCAAGTTGGCCATGGTGAGTTGATGGCAGTGAGTTGTCACAGATCCTATAGTACTTGTCTTTGCACCTGGCTGCATTCTGCAGTACCCACTACCTGCCCAAACTCATATCCCATCACAGTACTTCCCCACCCAACTACACTTATGTCATAAAACCCATCTCTACCTGGCCACACTCTGTAACATTTATCTGCCCTCTTTCTGGACTGCCTGAGGAAAGGTTTGTGGTGACTGGGACTGTAACTTCCTTTCGACTTCCCTGATTTTGCATGTTGGAAGCTTGTAGGCAATTACAAGTTGCAATCATATAAGGTCCCTGCTTAATGATGCACAATCTTCGCTTAAAGATGGCAACAGGGAATGCTGGATTTCTCTTACTAAACAAATGCAATCACATGATGTTGCACTTTAGGTACATATAATTTGGTCCCAATTACTGTTGCAACCCAAGGACTACCTCTAATGTTCTGATTTAAAGAGAAAATTGTACAAACAATATTGTAACACTTTTGAATAGTCTGAGATGACAGAACAAAATAATATATGAATAATCTTGTTTCTTTAGAATTATTCTTTATTCAATTTTCAATGTCTCATATGTGAGTCATGACATTGCATGAAACAAATTAGCCAATCCAGCTTTCCAAACTACTGAATGTTCTGAACAAATCCAGCCAATCCAAATTCAGCTTTCTAGACTACTGAACTTGTACAGTACCTGTGTACAGCCTTTAAGAAACAGAGCTTTGAGTCCACCACAGCCTCTCACCAAATTTTGGATGCCATCTTTTGTCACTTGGTCACACCACGAGATATTGAGTTGCTCTAGTAGAGGGCACCCCTCACTGAAGGGGAAAAGGGATGAACACAGAAAGAAAATGCAGGTGTATATATTAACTGTAAAGATAAACATCTTGCTTCAGGAACCAAGGTAGGTTAACCCTTGCTCTTGTTTATTGCTCTAAACTGTTAATGTTTTTTTTTTCTCCGATGCAGCCTTAATAGACAATCCTATTGTCTATTAAGCTATAGATGGAACAAACAGAATAACTATAAAAATAGGGCTGGAGAAAAGGGATTGGTCTGTTTTTGCATCCTTATAGGGATTTGAGGTAAGAGAGCATCTCTGATTTGACTCATAATTCTCTGTTTGCATATTTCTTGTAATATTTCCAACATAAATCTTGTTGATCATGGCTGGTGAAAGGTTATTAAAAATCCAAAACTTAGAGACTGTTCTGAGATCAGAAAATCATTTACTGGCATACAAAAAGTCATCCTGTGTCCTGCTTATCTGAGTCTCACAAGCTACATTAACTACAACAGAAACACATATTTATTCCTTCAAGTTATAAACTGGACCAACTGCACTACTATAAGTACTTTGGACAGGGAAGAGAATAAATGCATCACAAAGGCATCTGACATATTTAAATCAATCACCGTGAGTCTACTTTTATTAACCTAGTTCAGGTAGTTAGTTTTGTAAACAATCTGAACACTCACCTCAATGCTTTCAGTGACAGGTTGGTTATTGATGTGCAGGAAGCTAGATCAAGATGCCGTAACTTTGAGCAAAATTTACTAAGGCTAGTACATGTACTGGAAGAAAATAGAATACCCACAGGTTCATTTTGTTTTTATTTTAAAAAGTAGGAAAAAGCATTGGCGACATTTTCAGATGGATGACAACAGCTAATTCTAGCAATTAAGATATTGTGCCACTATTCTATCTTACCTTCTTCAATGATTTTCTTGCGGTAAGAAATAAAAATAGAAATGGCTGGAAACACTGGAAATTTACAAATGGGAGATGACACTAAACTGAGTTGAGACATAAAGAGATGAAGATGGCAGTAGTGGGTATGCAAATTTGTTGAGGGCACTCTGGAGGAGTTCAGCAGAAGGAATTTTTGGAAGGTTTTTGGATGTTGAGAGTGGTTTGTGGAAGTGGAGAACTGTATCAAGAGGAAGGCAGGCATGATAGGCTTGATGACAGACTTGACAATTGATAGAGAAGTAGAAATGTGGAGAGATTGGAAAAGAAAGAAA